>LR736885.1:2936530-3073329 GCA_902654985.2 Oryctes borbonicus | reverse complement strand
ATCAGCTACTTAGATGTTTTATTTAATACGAAAATAATACGATCGATAGGCTGCATAATGTAAATTAAATCATATGAGATGCATTTAAGATTGTTTCATTTCAAATATCTACTTTGTGCAACGGAGCGATCAAAGACAATGCTAGATACCTACATATTATTACATTTAACTAAAAAAAAAGCACTTTCTCTTATTAGAAGTAAAAATATATCGCTCATATTAACAATCTATTGCAATATACGGATCGCAATGTCATTGAAACTTTTTTCAAATAGCTTACTAACAATAAGGACAACCAAATATTAGCAAATATCTTTCGCTAAAATTTCCAGGTTTCTTAATGTCGAAAATAATCAACGACACCCAACTGATTATCAACAGAAACCCTTCGGTTGAAGGGCTAAGGGTCTCGCTTTATTCGGGACACGATTTGAACATCGTCGCCATATTATCATGGCTTGGGACGCCGGATATTCACGTCCCACAATACGGTTCCTTCATTATCTTCGAGATACACGAGATATTCCGCATTCCATTCGTAAGAGTAAGCTTCTAAGAATCGCATTCGTATTTTTCTGTTGAAATAACTACTTTTTTTCATTCATAGATCGTACACCAGAACTACGAACCAAATGGGCCTCGCGTTGTGGAGATCCCCAACTGCGGATTCTATTGCCCATTCGCTACTTTTGTCGAGTTATACCGGGCGTACACGAATCGGGCGGATATATGTTTCGCTCAATGATTTTCATGTTACTTATTTATCGCAAGCAATGTAAAAGACATGATTAATAAAGTTTATCAATTGCATAATAGGCAAATGTTTTTATTTATCCCTGACGGTTCGTTCGAGCCAAAATGACTTATTGCGGCACTAATTACGTCTTTCAAATTGCGAAATGCCCTTTTGGATTCGAGAATGAATGTCGGATAGATCTACAAACTATGCGTTTAATAACATGCCAGCCTCTGTGAGTGTGACGTGTTAAAAATAATGAGTCACTTGGCAAGAATTGTCGCAACTTATCGGTGAGTTAATCCTCTAATGCTGGAAGCGAGTGCTTGTTACACTGGTGCATAAAAAAGGAAATTAAACCGAGTTGGTTAACTATCGTTCTACATCTTGACCTTTACTGATGGGCAACCGCATCTACGCGGAATTTACAATCTTTCCGGACTCGGGTTAGAAGTCCCATTGTAGCAGATATGTATGAACGCCAATTTAATTTACAAAAAGATTTTCCAAGGTCTCACAATAAACATGTTCTACACGATGGATTCTTTGTTTTCTCAACATTTATCTTTTCATCCTGTAAATGGGATATTCTTCAACTAAGAGTACATTTTTATATGTGCATCATTTTAATTTAAATGACATTCTTATAACTTCGATTATTGCAATAAATTTTATTTCGAATTGTTCCAAGCTCAATCCATCCGTCAGTCAATATAAAAGATAAAACAATAGACTATAATGTTTGCTTATATTGTTAAGTAGGAGAAAATTCTATTCGCCATGAGAAAGCGGCTTTATTCGCTGACAGCACATCTTATCATCTTCGCATTATTGGTAAAATGCCATTCCGCACTCTACGCGGACTTTAGTGCAAATACCACATTAAAACTGCTTCATGTGGTATGTTTTAAAATATATAGATTTATTTTCTGGGCAATATTCTTTAAATAGACAATTTCCTTAGTGTAGTTTTCACGACATGGAGATAGGACGCCATTTCAAATGTATCCAACTGATCCGTATACTGTTGAGGACTTCCATCCAACACCTGTTGGGGAGTTAACAAATGTAAGCTAAAAATAATCATAAGATTCAATTCAACTAGCTCTATTACTTTTATAGGCTGGAAAAAATAGAGCTTATAGCGTTGGACTAGCTTTACGACAGATTTACGATCAATTTCTGGGTGATTTTTATTCTCCACAGGAGATAAAAGCAATCAGCTCCCCGTACTCAAGATGTATGGATTCCGTAGTACTCATGGTCAACGCCATTTTTCCAGCGACCGGTTCTCAAAAATGGAGGTACGACGTCGAATGGCATCCGATTAGTTACGAATATAACAGCGCAAACGACAAGGTAAAAAGATGTCAAGAAATAATCATAGAAAATAATTGGTCTCAATTTCAGCTATTCTTAGTCTACAAGCACTGTCCTAATTTCATTATTTTCCAAGATGAACACTTGAACTCTGAGGAGACGAAAAAGGCGTTTGAAAATTTGGAAGATGTCATCGCCTATGCAAGGCAGAAGACGGGAGATTTTAGGGAAAAGTACGTCTTCGCGTATAAGACCTATTCGACCCTACTGGCGGAAGCTGAGTTGGGATTAAGCATTCCAGAATGGGCGTCTACGTTGTTTCCGGAAACACTAGCGAATATTGCAAAGGTTGAGGTGCAACAGATGTATATGGGAAAGAATAGAGTGTTAGGGGCCGGTGTGTATTATTTAAATTTTTCTTTCATTAAAATCGGTTAATTTAGGTCGGAAAGTCCATTTGTTAGAAGCCTCTTCGAAAATGTTTTATTTGTTGAAACGGTGGATTTCGCGATGATTGTTACGGTGATGTACTCGCCGTTTTCGCTAAATATGCTGCCAACTTCTTCGGAAATTTTCCAAAAGCAAGATCGGTCTTCTGGTCCTTGTGATGCATTGTAATTTGTAGATGTTTTTGATTTGTAACTTCGCTGAACGTTCCTTGTTTGAACACATAAGCTATGTTAAGTCATCTATTGGGCAAACCCGACGCAGTATACAGAACCAAATTAACTAAAACCAAAGAGCCGCATAACAAGGCTACAACAAAATTGATTCAGCAATCACTGATCCCTTTTACCAAGAGCACACTACCCTATAAATGTAGGTTAGCAATAGATGATAATAATCTGCAAAGAAGAAGAAAAGAGAGCTATGGTTCACCAAATCAGAAAGAAAGAAACCTTCAACTAATCGAGACAACACCAAGGTATATGATCAAGATCAGAAGACCGATTATTAGCGAACTTGCGAAGAAACGAAGAGTATGTTCAGCGAAAACGTTGAGTGCATTAACGGCAAAATGCTTTATTTAGCAACTCAACCACCTGACAACAATTTCTTCCAATTCCATAGCGCATTTCATGCAGAAACTCGTCAACGACACCATCCGAATGATCAAAAATGAAACGGACGTGCAAGACAGAAAAATGTACATATATTGTGGACACGACATGAACATCGTGGCGATTCTGAGCTGGCTAGACGTCTACGAGGCTCATCTTCCTAACTATGGCGCCTACGTGGTCTTTGAAATACACAAAATGTTAAACGATTACTACATAAAGGTGATAAAATACATCATTTTTGGCTTCGAAAGT
This sequence comes from Oryctes borbonicus, assembly GCA_902654985.2. NCBI lineage: Eukaryota > Metazoa > Arthropoda > Insecta > Coleoptera > Scarabaeidae > Oryctes > Oryctes borbonicus. The sequence goes on along the minus strand of LR736885.1, from coordinate 3,069,957 downwards.
AAATGCCGAATCTTATTGCAGATAATATACGAAAATTACGACGGACGTTCAGCTAAGGAAATCGACATCCCACAATGCGGCGTTATATGTCGATTTGACGAGTTTGTAGCTTTATACAAGCATAAGTTAATAGCGGACGATCTCTGTGGGGTGTAGAATGTCTTGCAGTTTTAAGGAAGATTAAGTAAATGTTAATATGTCCTTTGTTTTTTTTTTTTTAATTATTGCCCATTGAAAATCTACATTTAGTCGTTTGCATCCAATAAAAATTCATTTATGTTGTTATTTATTTCAATATAATACCAACGATAAGAACTAAATGGATATTAAACGTGACGTCTGAAAATCTTCGTTTTTGTACCGGACAAAGCAGGAAAATATGAAATAACATGAAGATAGGCTGCTTAAATGACACGATGAAAAGTCTAATGAAATATGTGTTGCCTACATATATATCTATGAGCGAGTTTCTGGAGGATTTACTCATATCTCTTACGCATCCAATTATTCCATCCGGACATATTAGGTCTATTACTCCTTTTAATATTCTGGTTAAGTTCAACTCCATGAGAGCCCCATTAATCTCCAGACATTGAATCCAAATTTCCTTTAGCTCGGCTTCTATTAAACCACCTAATTTAGAAAAAATTCCGCTTAAATATGCAAGTCTATGCAGGCAAAGAATATCGAATATACAAGATGATAAATGAAATGTACCATCAAGAAAAATGCTTCAACTTCCAACCAGACTTCAATGCAAGGATCAAAGCTTTGTCATGAGAAAACCATCTGACTTCTATATGTAAGTAGTAAGTAGTAAAAAGACATGAAGGCTTCCAAAGGAAGAGCATGGATTAAACGATAGTTTGTAGCAAGCAATCTTATGTAATTTACAGCTTTACAACGTCGGTTAAGGTATTGTCCAATTGTGCAAGAATACATTTACATGCCAGGGCTTATCTGTGAACATAGCAAATTCTTGGCATTCTGTTCTTGTATCAACAAGCAGAAAAGTTATCCATTAGCCACCTAAATACTCATTTTAAGGATCTCTGTGAGCTTACTCCAATTAGGAAAAAATATCATATCTCTATCGTTTCGCAAATTAGAGCACTTTTAATCCTATTCCTATAATAATTCCTCTTCTGGACTATAAGTCAAAAAGTGAAAGGAACAACAAGATGAGATCTACAAAAATCAATTGAGATAGTATCAGAAAATGTGCCACCATAGCTTCAATAATCGCATAAGTCAGCAAAAGATTCTGAACAAAATATTACTAAAAACACATTTTAGACGTTGGATTAAACCTTTTCAAAACTTTGCAATTTGCAAAATTTTCGAACAAAAACTACTCGTAAATGTGTTTAAATGTTATATAAGGATATAATAGTTAAAAATTCTACCAAAGCAAGATATTAGAATTTTATCGGATCCTTTCGTCAACAAGTTTGATATTCGATCTAGTCTAGATCTTCATGCATAAAGATAATAATGAGACCCGAATATTTCGTCTGGACGGCTAATTATCAATCTATTGAGTAATTATATTATATATATAATATTTATTCATTGCATTTCAACATAGTTCTAGTTGATTGACAATAAAAAATAAAATATGAAATAACTAAATATTTGATGTTCGCCGTTGTAGCGTGGATACGTTCAACTCAATCAATAAAAAAAATGTTATCTCCAGACAAATTCTTTTTTTATATAAAAAATTACAATACATGTTTTCTGTAGCATATCGCATGTTTACGTAATTTTTTTTTTTTTTGATAGAAGACTATAAATATTAAAACATGTAAGGAAAAATTACAGTTTTTTTTTGTAGCAATGGCCTCGCTATTGATGCCGTTGCTAATAATCTTTGTTTTCTTCTCTTGTGTCTTGTGCAGTTCATTAAATAAAGCAGAATGTTCCAAACATACTTTGTCGCTAGTTCATGGTGTAAGTTGTTAATTTTGTGTTAAAAATTGCGCGCAAACATTTTTTGTGCAGGTGTTTAGACACGGTAACAAAACATTCGAGGGAGATTACCCTACCGACCTTTACAAGAATGAAACTTATTATCCTTTTGGAAGAGGGCAGCTCACTAACGTAAGTAAATCCCGTACCACAAAAAAAAAACTCTTCTTTGAAGCTTGTTTAGGCTGGGAAACTCATGGGTTACCAAACCGGCCACTATCTACGAACCAAATATAACAAATTCCTCGGATCATACAACCCGGAGGTCCTGGAAGCATACGCTTCACCGTTTTGGAGATGCAAAGCCTATCTACAACTTATCATGGCAGCTTTGTACCCCCTAAACGAAAACGAAAGATGGCACCAGAATTTCGATTGGCAAGTTATTCCGTTTAACGACGATTGCAAATTATCTTACCATGTAAATAAGATCAATTTTCACTTACAATAACGTTTATATTAAATTGTCTTTCGCAGCTATTCTGGACGTACGCGAGCTGCCCAAATTTCGCCAAGACGTACCAGAACCATAAGAAATCTCGGGAGTACGCGAAAGCCATGGCGCCATACGAGAGTACCAAGCGATACTTGCACGAAAAATCTGGATTGTGGCCGAATAACACGCATGTTTTCGGCACGGCCGTGTTTTTACAAGCGGCTTTCACATCTCAGGAAGAATGGGGTTTGAGTCTACCGGAATGGAGCGACAGCGTTTGGCCTGAGGTTATTGGCAAGGTTGCTGCGATGGAATGGATGCAGGTTTTTGGTACTGAAATAACGCGGACCACGGGTGCTGGTAATTTCAAATATTACTTCATTGACAATCAATTATTAGCTAAGTGGTGATGCATAAATATTATTCTATAACCATTTCAGGTTTCTTAATGTCCAAAATTGTCAAGGACACGGGTCTTCACATCAACAGAGGTACTTCGGTAAAAAGTAGAAAGATTTATTTATATGTAGGGCATGATACTAACATTTATGGAATACTTGCCTGGTTAGGGGTACTCAAACCAACAATTGTTCATTTTGGAGCTTACATTATCTTCGAAATACATAATATACACGATAATTACTATATAAAGGTAAAAACGACTTAAACAACAATGTATATTATATTACCAAAACGATATTATACCTATTGTAGGTTTTATACCAAAATGGAGACGTTTCATCTACACCAACTTCAATAAAGATACCGCATTGTGGATATTGTTGTCCGTTTGAGGACTTCGTGGAACTCTATTCCGTACGGTTGGAACCAGAAAAATTATGCGGTACATGATTTAAATAAATTCCTGTATTTTAAGATTTTTTTAAATAAACAAAGGCATGTTTCATTGAATTTAAGCAAAAGATCTTCGAATTTACGCTAAAATCATTTACGAAAATAAACCGACATTCCATCACGTATAAAATGCGTGCAATTTCAAGTTATTACATCTGTAAGTTACGGTTTTCCCTTGAAAAATTATATTAAACCATGTTAGTTCAATTATACATCGAAATGAAGAGTTACTGTTGAATGTTATGGTTTTTCTGAGAAGTTAAATGCTTCGAACCTTACATTTAATACCTAAGTAGATATATTTAGATTTTTTTGCAATATCACCCTATAGTTATCTTGAACGTATTGTCGTTTAATTGCGTTTTCTTAGAACAATAGTAACAATGTAGGAATCTCTATTAGTGTGAAGAATACGCATAAAAATACATAATTATGCCAATAATAATAATGTACTGGAAAACAAGTTTCTGGATGTCCGTGACAAGATGTCTTATGAATCGAGTTTTATATATTATTTTTTTCTATTTTATATTTCTTAAAAAACTTATTTTTGGACAGTTAGTGGAAGGTAGGTCACATTGTCCAACATCACATTGACATAGTTTAAATTTAAAAAAAAGTCCTTGCAATTATTTGTATTTAAAACAATGTAATGAATCGAAAAGCAATAAAAGTGTGAATCTCGAACTAACAGGTATAAATGTGAAATCGGGGAATAATGAACTGGGCAACTGGTAAGATAAGGCGTAAAAGATGGTGAGTTCTACTATCTTTGTTTATTAGGTAGAACCTTCGCTCGTAAATGAGAGGCTATTGTTTTTGATCGAAATATTTGGATATAAGTCGTCGCAACGATATAAGAATATTTTACCAATCAAAATTAATTCGGTTATAAAACATATCGAAATGGTACTCGTAAACAGTCCCAATAATCCATGTCGGACCCTATTAAGATGAAATTATTCTTAACACACTAAATATTTAATATTCAAAAGAAAAACGATTCTAACCACTGTGGACAACACAAAATGGCCGCGATTAGCTTCTTGATTAATAAATTATTTAAATTCCCTCTAAGTAGAAGTAGATTTAACAGAGAACTTAAATTCATAAAAAACGTAGCTATTTATAACGGTTAATCTTCTATAGAAGAAAGTCCAACATAGGCTTTACGTAAGAAATTCCACGACCTTTACCCCGGTAAGAACTAATAGTAAGAAATTCGTGAAACTCCCCTTTCACAGCATATCGAAAGGCGTGAGTAAGGTTTTGAAGAGTCAAATGCTTCGGTTCGCGCAACACACTTAGAAATCTTCTCGGTAATCCTAAAGATAAACCGAAAATGGGAGAAAGGTCGGGTATTTATAAAATTTAATGTAATCACTGTAATAAAGCCTATATTGGTCAAACAAAAAGAGCGATAGAAACTAGATTCAAAGAACATATAAGAAATTATCGCTACGGTAGGTTGGACGCGTCGAGCGTATCACAACATATAAATGAAATCGGGCATAGTATTAAATTAGAAAATTTAAAATTGATTAAAAACGTAACGTCGCCGCGAGAATTAGATGCGTACGAGACAGTTTACATAAAAAGTAATAAAAATCTGATGAACCGAGAAAACGGACCGTTGTCGTACTCTGTCCTTTTTGACCTTTTGCAGTAGGCTGGCACTCGTTTATATTTTGGGTCATAAAAGAGATCTTTCCGTCCATCTGGCCGTGTTTTTCGCATGTCGTAGTTTAAGACGCGTAGAGGGTAGAATTAGGCACTTGTAAATTACAATATTTCTTCTCGGAAGAAGGGATAGTTCATGCATGTTATTTTTCGCACGTCGTAGCTTCAAAGCGTGCATGAGGTAGAAATAGGCACTTGTAAAGAATATCTTTTCTATGAAGTAGGGATAGTACATGCATGTTTAGTTTTAGCAAAAAAATTTTCTCGAGGACCATTCGTGTCCTCGAAACGGCCGTCCCGGACTAATTATTATATTACTATATATATTAAATTAAACTCGTGTGGTGCGGAGGTTGCCGATACTTATGTATTGTTTACCATTCAGAAGAAGATATTGAATACAGAAGCCAATCCCTTCTTAAGAAGCGCAGATACTTTACGCCAAACGAATGTAGAAGTAAACTGTGTTTCTGTACGTAAACGATTAGCAGAAGCACAAATAACATGTGGAAGACCTGCTCATGTTGTGTCGTTTGATGAACAGCATGCTACAAGACGCATGGAATTTGCCATACAACATTTAAATTCCGATTGGACAGATGCGACAGATACTTTCACCTATAAATGTTTCTACGATACAATATTTATACAACAATTACAACACGAAGAAACGCGAAACTTGTATGTGGTGGTTAGGTGATGGTATTATACAGTTTATCAATAATTCTGCAACTCGCCTTCATACGCAAATAGTCATCATCTGAAACTTCTTTTAAAAACCCGATCCGTTTCAAAAATATGCGATTTTCTGGGTTTGTACCCGTCAATCAGTTTATTTCACATCCAATAGCAGATCTTCCCGTTTTTCTTCTATAATTTCGCAATCATACATTTCTGTAACCATCAGCAATGACTTTGTCAGTTTTCTTTACAAATAAATTCCATTCTATGACTTGGATTGGAAGTGAGCTTAATATTACTTAACTGACATGAACCTGGACATCATTTTAATATTTCTTAGTTCTTCTCTGAATTCTGCTATAGAAAAAAATAAAATTTTACACACGACGTTAAAAATGTATTATCGAGTCGAGCAACGTCCGCTCGTCGATAAAATTCAATTTTATCGCCTTGTATAAAGTTTCCACCAAACGGACAAAACAAAAACTTAACAGAACTGCAACTTTCTCAAACTTGAAGATTTGAGTGTTTCGCAACTGTTTCAGATTAGTTTTTGGTGTTGTTGCTGAGCTTCTCTTCTACTAGGTACATTTATCGAACCATTTGCTTCTAAAGACGCCTTTTGCTACAATGTGACTGTTAAATCATAGTTTGTTCGGAGGGAATGATTGAGTGGTTTTGTAGAAATTATCTCTGTTTTTTTCTAGGAAGAAATTCATCAGACATGACCGCATTTATGCTTGCTATTGAATCATTTCGACACTTGGAGATTGACATCCTTTCTTTGCAGAGTTATCCACGGTTTACATTACGTAACTTTGCACTGATGGTATTCATAATTTATCGTAAGTGACCAGAACAGTAAACTAAAAGTATATCGGCCTCCAAGTTCAATATATAACAGACCCTACATCGTTTAAAAGAAATCTGGTGGTAGGTTAACAGCTGGTTATAATCGTGGATGTCAAGTCATGGTCCTGGCGATTTTATTCCCATTAATGGAAGGTTAAACGCACTCGGATACATAGACATTTTGAACGATTGCATTTTACCAATCACGTATGCCAACAATGGAAGCATAATCTTGGTACAAGACAATAGTCCAATTCACACCGGAGCAATAGTGCAAGAGTCGTTTCGCGAACACGTGCGATGCGAACCTCCCATCCCAAACTGCACTCACAGTCAGCGTAGCCTCCTCTAGTCATTACGCAGAACATTTGGAAAAACGGAACCGCTATCTTCCGCTAAGTTATCGAAACAATAATGTAGATTAGCATAAATTACCGATAAGCACGTTAAATAGTGATAGTATATTACGATTTTCCAGGCTGAGTCAACGGGTGGAAATTAAAATTTGACGTAAATAGGCTGAAGAAGCATGATCGTACGGTAATCGCTGTATGCTAACGTGAGGCACACATAAGGTCGATTTTCTAAACAAGTATTGTAGCTGCGTGTTTTTTTCTTGTATATTGTGCCATTTTTGTATGATGGCACCAAAGTATACTTGGACGGCACGCGATTAAGCACATAACGCTTGCTTTCGTACAGGTTTACCGCGTTTCGTTCAAGTTTGCTTTTGTGCCATCATACTTCTTTTGTATGGACGAAACTTATACTTTGTAGCTACTCTGTTAACAGTTGACTAACTACATATCTACAATTGCAAAGATGCTGTCTAATTATTATAAAGAAATATAATAAACAATACGGAATTACAACAATAAAACAGGTACAATATAGAGATATAGCATTATTTATGTAATGGACATTTTTTACTTATAGTTAGAGTTCTTGTGAACAAGAAATGTTACAAATATTCGCGTAAATTTGTCGCATTTTTTCAAAAGAAAAATATGTGGCGAAAATATGCTTCTTATCTATAATTTATGCTTTTCATGCACTGCAAAAAAAAATAAGTAGCAATAACAATTATACAATAAACTGCATAAAAAAATTAGCTTTGAAATTACAAGAGAGCTATTCATTTTCATGATGAGATGTGCACAGCTTCATTTATACGCCGAATCCATTAAAAGTTACCCCAATTTTCTATCACTTACGGTAAGCGAGCGAATATTGGAAAACTTTGATCTCCATCTTTAGCCTTTTTCGGGGTATAATTCAAAAAAAAAACGAGATAGGTAAATAAGGGTGGAGGGAATCGATTCTCCAAGTCCGATTTTACTCGATAACATGTAACTGAGGCCTTTGTATTACACTGAAAAGTCCCCAAATGAATTTAGAGTAAAACGCGAGATATTCAAATTTATTATTAATTTGACGTAGAAATCATCTGATGGTGTCTAGGGATTATTTTTTTTACTTGAGTGAATGCGTTACTTTAAAAAAGATTCAAAATTACCCCGATTTTCTATCTCTTACGATAAACGAGCTATAAGCTTTAGAATATTTGATCTCATTATACATAGAAACATGTAATTTAAGCCTTTGTACACCTTTACATACATCTTTACTTCGTTACAGACAAGCATCAAACAATGACGCTAAGTTATGGGTTTGCTTTTTTTTTTTCTATTTTATTTCTTTGTTGATGGTGGTTAAAACAATTTTAAATTCAACAAAGAGTATCATGTGGTTTAAAAATGCAAACATTGTACTTTTTTTTTTTAATTTTAAATGGGGGGAATTTAAATTATGTAATAATTAATATCAAAACAAATTAAATTTTGTCTTCTTCATGTCAACTTCGTAATTAAAATAATTTTCACGAATAAAACTAACAATAAGCGTATATTTTACGCTATTAACGTTTGAATATGACAATTCAAAACGTCCTGTATAATGGAAGAATTTTAGTAGAATGGCAAATATCCCGAATAAGTTTCTCGTAAACTTCCTTACAAATTTATACATAATTCTTCGCGATATTTCCCACATATGATAAGTACATCTCTATCACAAACTGCACTTACCTAATTTCCACATTATACATGTTTATGACGTAGATACGCGCATAATAACATTATAAGGTTTTTACGTCTACCTCCCCGCCCATATAGTGTTCCAAAAAGCGAGAAAATTACCTCAACAACACGGGCGACATCAATAAATGATGAGCGCTAAAGTAGTGGTGGATTTACTGACGTGATTCATCAAAAATATGCATGCATACGTATGTACGTATCCTAATAATTAACGTAAATAATAAGAGAAGTTATTAATAGGTGCCTATTACACAGTAGCGGTACTAATGCTGATATATCGGTACTTTGGAATTTTTGAGTTATTTTGTAAACGGGATTAATGTAATACATATAGTTAATTACTTCATTTCCTTAACCATTATCGTTATTATGATTTATTAAACATTTCGTTTCCCATTCAAAGCAACGTTCAGCAGAGTTTTGACAGAGCGTCCTATTCATTAAACCACGTGAACAAGGGGTCCTATAAACACTTACTCGCTATGTCTGTAGGTGACGAAAGAATTTCTGAAACGTTTTTTTTTAATTTTACGGATTCTATCCGTTACCTTATGGAGATACGAAAGATAAGCGGTAGTTAGATCGGCGACAGTGTTATCGTTCGTTAATTTGCTAGTGGGATGAAGATGTTGCTCACTCTGTTGACATCCTTGTTATGAAAACCATTATTGGGAAGGGCCTTCCGTAAATGATTCAGCTCGTTGGGAAGATTGTTGGGTTTAGAGATCGCGCGGTGAACCAACGAGTTGATAACTGAGAACTTTTATGCCGGGTGATTTTGTTAGGTGACATTGAGATAATACGAGGCCAAATAATAAAAGTCTCATCGACCTACCGGAATCATACCTTATGCTTAAGATCCGCTGAATAAAGAGCAGTGGATTCAAAAGGTTCCCTGAAGATCTTAGCCACGGCAGGTGATAGAGGAGAACTTATCATTAGAGATGACAAAGGCAGGTGAAATTATTACTTTTTTGCAGCGACTAGCCAGTTTCGTGTTTTATCGACTCTCGGGGAAACTAGCAGGCAACGCGAACCCTTTCTTATAAGACAGATAGACACGAGCCTGTCTAGTCGCTGCAAATTTCAGCTGCATTGGTCATCTCTACTCATGAGACGACTTAGACTAGCAGATCCACCATCCCGGTCCAGGAGTTGTTCGATGATATTAATTGAATCATGTGTTCGATGCGAGATGAATTTCTCTATTCTACAATTTAATGGATCTGCCCCCAGTTAAAATTCAAATAATGATTATAGCCATTGCCTAGTCAAGTGAGACGACAATCTGAACTGGAGTGGTACACAGTCACGAAATTTCTCACCTTGACCGGCCGAAATCGAAGAAGCATCATATGCCACCGTCAAACCTAGTTCAAAATTGATTCGTTGGGGCGGAGAATCTCTTGAAAATGGTCCACACGATATTATTATAGCAACACTAGAATACATTAAATTGGTCGAGGAAGTTGTATTAAAGGCTAAGGTGATAGAGGAACAAATAAAACTAGCATTTGCGGATACGACAAAAATTAGCGCGAGATAGGATTCAAATTTGCTCAGCGTGGAACAACATGTTGAATGCAGCTGAAAATTTTATGAGCTCTACGATAAGTGATGTAAATTTTACTTTACTTGTCATTTCAAGAACTTCTCATACGTAATAAAAATATTCAAGTAAAGTTCCCAGCTTTTTAAAGTGGAAAGACACTTTACTTGAAGAATATCTTCAAATACTCAAATCAAACTTCCTTATCACTATTTCCAGACTCTATTTACTAATTGTCATTTCTACGTATTCTAATCTATCTTAATTGCTTTGTTTAATGTAAATTCCCTTAAATGGAAATATTATTACTATTAAATACTAATTAAGAATCCATTTAACCGATATCGATTCTAAACGTTTTAAAATCGAAAACTTCATTTCTTCAAAAAAATCATATCCCGTCTTAGGAACCACTTCCGACTTTTTCCCATACGTAATTTTAACACTAATTAGGTGCCGCAATTACTCCTATGTTATCGCAAGCGTTTAACCAGGTCGGAAAGCCGGGAGAACCGCAAAACCACTTGAGGAGTAATTGAACATGTTCGAAATTTTCTTTCACACGCGTTCCTACTACTGCTCTCGCTTCCTATCTGCAAAATCGAAGGCAAAAGTAAATCGGTGCGGTAGTGGGGGTTAATAACTGATATATGTCTACCTCTGTGTATATAACAAGACGTTCACGGCTAATTATTTCAAAAATTCACCGCTCCGTGCAGTTTGCAGCTTTTGCATAAATTTACGGTGTGCGTTACACGTTACGCCATCGCAATAACAATACGATTTTGGCGGGTGCTCACCGAAGTGTTGAAGAAGTTGAATATTCGTCTTGTATTTCCAAGTGTTCAAGGTAAGTTCGGTGTTAATTTCTTGTGAGTACAAAATTGGATTTTCTGTTATAAGATAAGCTTGTATTAAGAAAGCATTATCAATTCATTCTTTCGTTTTTTCGATCTTTCTTAAAGGATGACTTTGAAAAATAGATCTTTACGTTCTTTTGAATATATTCATTGGAGAATTGTTTATATTTCAACGTTATTAAATTAGTTAATAATAATAAAAAAAAAAAATTGAAGTGAATGTTCGATAATAAAATATTGCTTCGTCATTAAATTTATAAAAAAAAGGCACTTAAATTAAACATCTTGAGCTTCAAGTGAACAGTTCTAGGTTTAGCCAAGTTATTATTGCTGCACCAAATGTAATATTATAGTTATTTCCCTATATCTAACCTTAACATTTGGAAAAGAAAACGCCATTAAAGTATTATTATACGATCATCCAAAAACATGGATTTCGTCTAATATTTAAATTAATTTTAAACGCGCATATCCGAGCACGTGGGTCGAGATCGTCAAACCTATCAATCCATTATTTTAAGTATTAATTTCAACAGAGGAATTTACGAGATATAAACGGTATATTTTGAATTGCCGAATACTTGTTTACCGAAAATCAAGGTCCTCAGATACTTATATTGTTATTCGTCGACGAAGTTCTCTAAACATCGCCAACTAAATAGATATAGCTTAAGATTGTATCTATTTTCTTTTTTCAATTGCATTTAATTCGAAACCTTTAAATTCTTTAATTTTAAAGAGCACTACGCTTTCGAGTAATATTACTCACCCTCTCATTAAATGACTTGAGAACTTCCCATTAATATCGTATTTCTTCGAAATTATGCTCGCCAGGATTCCCCAAAGGAACCATTAGCATAATCTTCCATCCAAGAATTACAACAATCAGCTATTGTTTGCCGTAGATACTAATTATGGTATAGATAATCGTTGTTCAAGAGAAAGTAAATCAAATTTGGTAATAATAACAAAGATATATAATAATGATAGCAAGGACTGTGGCGTAGTATGGTGAACAACACATAAGTATCGGCACCCTCCGCACCACACAAGCTTAATTTATTAAGCTTGTGTAATATGCTTAAGTAATATAATAAATATGGAAATATGGAAGCTTAAAGCCCGGTTTATGTAATTAAATTTAGAATTACTTTCTATCTAGTTCTTCTTCAAATAAATTTTTCGTAGGTTTCTCAGATGATGTAACGTTACTTTTATTTCGAGACGCTTTTCGTATAATCCTCGTATAATAATTATAGTGAAAAACCTATCATTTATGAATACGTATACCTTAACACCAGCAAAATATTAGAATACATTGCGCAATCGACAAAGTTATTATTTTCTGCTTTAAACAACGCAAGGAATTAAAGAAAGGGATAATTATCGCGGGTACTCGTCCACATTTAATTATTGCTAATTGCTGCAGATTCTTAGTCAGTTGTTGTAGATTGCGTTGCCCGGTAATAAAATACTATTTTTCTCACTTAAATGCTGGTAAATGTGTTTATTGTTATTTTCAATTCGCAAACAATGATAAAAATAGGTCCATTATATAAGCTTTTATTCGCTCATTAAATAGATCTATTTACCGGTACAATTTTACATAATTTTTACATCGTAACGAAGCGTTACATTTCGCTTTTACATTTTTAGTAATAATAATAATAATAACGCCTTCTATTAAATAAAAATTAAAAAAATTATTATTACTTATTATTATCATGACAAAAAGTTTTAAAGTAGCAATATATAATATGGTCCTGGATGTGTTTGAAAAAGGTAATTCTTGACTAATTGTTTTGCTTATTTTGAGATGTTGAATACATTTTTTTTAATTTTTTTTACGATCGACCCCCCTTTTCAAAAAAAAATTACGAAATAAATATGATTAAAAATAATAAGAAAGTTTCATCCCCCTTTCTCCCGGGGGCACATTGCATAAATAAGGTTAAAACCAAATATTTATAAAGAAGGAAAAACAACATTTAATTATTATTGCATTCGAGATCCTTTTTTTGCAATTTATTTAATCGAATTGAAATCATTGAAACAAGCGTATATTCGTAAATATACTTTCACTTGCCTTCGAACTCATTAATGAATGAAAATGAACACAAAGCAGCTCAAGGTGGTCCAATCAAAAAAAGGAACTGTGAGGATATGTCCCGATATACAATCGGGCGTTCACTTATATTATTTCAATGGCATAATAAACGTACTTCCTACTGAATATTTTTTTTTTCATGTAAATAAATAAAAAAAATTAATCTATGACAATTTTATTATTAAAATTATCAAAGCTATGAGCGAAGCGGCAGCAATACAGATCATGATAATCACTTTCTTCTTTTGCGACCTCCTGCGATAGACGTGAGCTTTACTGAGCTCCATTTTACCAAATTCCACGTATTCCTGGGTTTGTACGACGTGATATTCGACTCTATCGATTAATTCACCTTGATGCTCCACCAACAAAGCGACATCCAAGAACATGTCGTGGAGTTCCTTGATGGAACTCTCCAGTTTGATGATGTCGGCGTGTCTCGCTTGGATATCGGCAACGGTCTTCTTCAGATCCGCCTGTTCGATCTGGATTCCTTGCGTGAAAACGGCTGGGTTATCTTGCTCCAGCATATCTTCCAGTTCCTCGTCGGTAGTTTGCCTTCCGGTGATTTCCAATTGTCTCTTGATCCTCGCCTTGCATCTTTCGCGATAATCAGTTTGAGTTAGGTTGTATTCCGTCATTACTTCGATGAACTTACGCGTTAAAGTCGAATTTTGGATTTTTCTCATTCGTAAGCAAGCCGAAGATATTCCCAGTAGAGCTTCGTCGTTGATAGTCTTCTCCATTGTTTTTAATTTCGCACGTACTTTATTCGAGGTCCTCTTGATATCGGACATCAGATCTTCTAATTCCTGCTTGGTTTTTTCATCGTTTTGTGGTGCTGTGAGGATATCACTGTGTTTCTTCTTCACTTTAAAGACGCTTTCCGTTATATCTTCGATCAAGTCTCGAATTTCTTCCACCTCGGCGAAGAACGGATCGACTATGGTTTCTTCGTAGACTTCGTGAGCCTCCAGAATTACATCCGGGGCATTGTTATGGATTATAATATCGTTGTCGATGATAACATTGTTGTTAATACCGCGCTGGATGACCTGTAACGTTTCCAACCTGTCCTTTATCATTTTATATATGGAGATCACACCTCACAATTGCACTAAGGTATAGGTTTTTTTTTGATTTACTGCCGTTATATTTAATTACACGCAAAACAAATAACACAACATCTGTCCACGCATTTGAATAAACAAGTTAGTATTGGCTAGTTTAGCATTGTAATTGGTTGGAAAAAACGATAAGATAACAATGGGCTGCTAAAAAGAACTAGGTTCTTTGATAATTAGATTGTTGCATATAATAAATACGATGAAATATACAGGGTGATTTATACCAGGAGGCGAAAAATGAAAATTGCTGTTCGAGATTGCAAAACATTCGAAATAAGGTTTTTTCCGATCGGCATTTGTTTTGGAGTTATCCAGGTTCAAACTCGTGAAAGATATAATATATATCTGCTTACGGCTTTTTCAACGGAAATGCTTTAGAATGTTGTCGGGGGTATCAAACAGGATTTCCGTTTAGACGCCAGGCATTTCGCAAAGATTGCGACAATGTGGAACTGGTAATCGTCATAAATCTACGATGCAAGGAAAAAAAGAAGTAATTCATGCAATGCTTGTCGAATCAGGTATTAATACCAGAAGAATTGCCCCCCGTCTGCAAGTTTCTCTAAACTTCGTTCGGAAGACTTTAAACAGAGAAGTCTTGTATCCTTACCATCATCAGCATGTTCCTGACTTACAACCAGGCGATGAAGTACGTGGATTAGCATTTTCACTTTGGCTTCTCGAGCAGCACGGCCAAGACTTTAATTCGTTCCATTTTGTGATCCGACGGAAAAACTTTTACCAGAGACGGCATCAGTAACTGTCATAATGAGCATGTATGGTCAGTACTACATCGTTTTCAACACGTTGTGTGGGATTTTCAAGGATCTTCTACTGCCAATACAAATTCTGCCGCATTGTTTAAATGCTGCGTTCTTACTTGGAATTGTTGGATAATCACTTGCATGAGTTATTAGCAGATGTTTACATTGCGTAATGTGATGTTCTAATGGACCTGCTAAGTCATCGGATTTTTACTTCTGAGGCCACAAAAAAAATCACTACTTTATGCAAAGGAAATTCACAAAGAAATGAGAAATTACGAGAAAGTATCATGGATGCTGCTAGCTTCCTCAAATGTGTTTAACCGAATCTTAAATTACGACACAACTAAATTAATTTTGTCATGATTTGCCGTTTGAAAATTATCCAAATAGATTGTAAATCTAAATTTTTAATTGCAGAGTAGCAACCATGAAGACCTACGTGCTCCTAGCCACCTTTTTGGCCGTCGTAGTTTCTTGCCAGGGAAGATCGCTTGTACCTACAACCAAAACAAATGACTCTCTAGCATTGGTTCATGTTGTAAGTATAAATTTATTAAAATTAATCCGGATTATAAAGATTTATTGTTTGTTGCAGTTGTTTCGACATGGTCAAAGGACACCAGACGTATCTACTGTTTATCCCAATGATCCTTATAGGAATGAGTCATTTTACCCCTATGGCTTAGGAGCATTAACCAACGTGAGTTGAATAGCAAAATTACAACATTTTTCTCGTGTAATAAACAAAAATTTTTCATCATATGTTTTCTAAAATATCAAATTACTCCATGTAAGTCTAAAGAACAACTGTTGCAACTCTCTAATTGTCGACATTCCAATATTTTTTTGTATTGAAAAGGTTCTTGTTATAATTGCCACTTGTTGCTTGAGTTCTTTTAATTCCAAAGCAGAAAACGCACTTCAATTACATGTTATAGCGATGTATAAGCGTTATTGCTACTTATTACGTAAATCCAAACAGTAATTCTTTCTCGATACAGTAGATTTTCCAACCCACATTAATTCCATTAATTATCTCTTACTTGGTACTGAAATAAAGTTTAACTTTCTTATTATAGACCGTTTACTTGGGATTCCCAAAATGCGACAATGTAGGGAGCATCCTTTGCGTAGGTTCCCGAGAAATACAACCTCATTAAAGTGAATGTGGTGATTTTATATATTTCGATTAAAATACTACTTTTGCCATTTATCCCGGTAGCGATAAATGATAAAAATACTATTATTTTTTACCCGCTAAAATCTTATCTAGCTTAATTTTGCGGTAATTTTTTTTTTGAGGTTTCGATTTGTTTAATTAAGAAACTTTTCGGTTACTTAGATGTTTTTAACCAAAAGAAAGGAAACCTACAGTATACCGCAAAACAATCTAGTTCAATAGCCTTATCTTATTTAAAATTTCATTACTGTTTAGGAAGGAAAATACACCCAATACAGGATCGGGGAGGCCTTAAAAGAAAGGTATAGCAACTTCATTGGAATCTACACTCAAGACAAAGTCCATACTTTGGCATCTCCTTTCAAACGAACGAAAATATCCGCACTGCTTGTAATGGCAGCTTTATTCTCTCCCGTTGGTATCGAAAGATGGAATTATAAACTCGATTGGCAACCTGTTGATTATGACTATTTTCCGCGCAATGAAGACTTGGTTAGTATCTATCGCTATTTGTTTTTTGCGTAAATTTCACGCATTACAACGATTACAATCTTTATCATAATTTTTCCAATTTCAGATATTCCTCCACGGTCTAAACTGTCAAAGATACATCGATCTAACAAACAAGCAACTCTACAAGGCTATAGACGAAGGAAAATTTGGAAATTATCACGATATCGCTGAATACTTATCCTACTACAGCGGATGGAACGTCAGTAATCCAGAAATGGCCTTTAACATCTACTCAGCGCTACTAACAGAGGTACCTCACCAAAATCTGCGCGGAGAATTTTTTTTTTTTTATTGTTTTCTTCTTTTTCTTTTTGGAAATTTTAGCAAGAATGGGGATTTGATTTACCGGAATGGACCGACGTCGTCTATCCTGAACCACTACATACGATCGCTCAAACGTATTTAGCTGAAACTGTTAGCACCGATATTTTGAAGAAATTATCTGGTGGTAAGTTACTCTGTTAAAAAATAATAATAAATAGTTGCCAAAGTTGGCAGATGTTAAACAAATGTTCTAGCTAGTCAAATTGTAGCAAGGTACAACAGAAACCACTTCAACGGTATTTTTGGTATGAAGATATGTTCCTTTCAATCCCTTGAGTTACTTTTCTTACACAATTAATAGTTGACGTAATTCGCTCAACATTCCCAAATAAGAGAAAAAAGAATCAATTGAGATCAGTAGGTCTTATATCGAGAATTATTTCGCAAAAATAAGGCTGTAGTGAAAGTATGTCGTGTAAAACGGTTCTTTACTCGAAAAAATAACATTGCGTATATCATAATTCTCCGTACATATGAATTTTGTTAATTCCCGCATATATACATTAGTGTTCTCGTAAATTGTAACATTCACAAATACGTTATTAGATCTATTTCATATAAATTCTGCATAATAAAATGAGATTGAAGTACATAAGAATACACAAGCATTTGTATAGCAATTAAAGTTCGCCACTTTCTGTACGCTTCACGAAATTAGCAGAGGCTAAATAGACTCGTGTTTATTCGTCTCATGAGAGTAGGTTACCTACTGGTTTTCCCGAAAGCCGATAAAACGCGAGTCTGTCTAGTCTCTGCTAATTTTCTAAAGCGCGTGGAAAATGGCGAGCTTTAGTAATAAGTAATTGATGATGATGATTAAGTACATTTACGTTGGGATAAAATATATTCAATATAAGTGTATTTAAAAAAACGGCTAATATTGATCACATAGAACGACAAAACGCATTATTTACATCACAGCCATAAATCCAATCGGCCTAGATCTACGCAAAATTAACGTTTTCGTCTTTATTAGTTTGCTCAATTTTAAGCTCTCGCAAAGGTGACCGTTTCTTTTAAATTCTAAGCGATTCTCTAAATTTAGTTAATTTTCATTAGCCCCCATTTAACAAAAAATAATTAAATATTGTGACATCCCTCGTCGCCATTAAACAACTTTAATCAGCTATTTTGCAAAAATTTAAGAATTTATTTAATATAGCAGCACCTACCACGGCACTGAAATTTAATCCAATTTAGGCGAATTTCAGAATCTCAAATCTCCAACACATCAATTTGCAACAATCAAAATGTTCGCCGCTGTACGTTTACTAATTGCATTAAATGCAATCTACCGTGACGCGAAATTCCCCCAAAATAAAAGCAAATTGGCTGACGTCATCTCCTTGAATTCTAGGTTTCATTCTCCGAAGGATCGTAGAAGAGACCGCAGCCAAGATAGCCAACGCTCCGTCGATGAAAGATCGCCGTATTAACCTGTATTCGGGTCACGATTTTACCATCGTCAGTTTACTCGGCGCTCTCGGTGTTTTTAAACCGCACCAGCCTCCGTACGGATCCTACGTCATACTCGAGGTTCACAATATCGGCACAAAATACGGATTTAAGGTTTGTATCTTTCTAAATTACGTTTTTTACGTAATTTACGTTTTCCTTTTTTATTTTTTGCAGGTTTTCTATCAGGACTATTCAAAGAAAATGCCGCGGCAACTACAATTACCTAACTGTCCAGATATCTGCCCCTTTGACGACTTTGTCAAGTTATATTCGAAGTACTTTCCTACTGAAGATATGTGTAATATTAAAGCGAGTAAATGATTTTTATAAAATGCGTAATTTGTTTTATTTATAAAGAAGAGTTAATTTTTTATCGTAAATAATCGACTTTATGGTTATTTCCAAAAATTACCTTATTTATTTGAAGTTGTTACATACTTATCCGGTTACAGACAATAAAAACATAGACTACAGTAAAATGAAACAAAAAATAAATCTAAATAATAATAATAACGCAATTATCACGAAAAAAAAAAAAAAGAAGTTAATAGAGTATAAGGGTGTGTTTATAGTGAAGCTGTGATTCTTGTTAGAAGCGACGAGTTAGCAAAACGGGGCGCTACTCTCATCTAGCACCATCTGCATTTATTATGATCTAAATGTTTTTCAATTCAATTGCGAAAGTTCTGAAAAAAGGATATTTCAAGATTGATGAGAATAAAAGAATGGAACGCAGATGACATCATGACTTCCGCTTCACAAAGCCGTTTGAGACTCTGTACTTTTATTATAATCCGCAATTTTTGCAAGGTAAAAATATTTTTATTGCAGGATTGTTAGGCTTCTGACAACACCTAATATGGCATTCGATGGTTATTATCGATATACAGATTTAAGTAACGATACCGTCGATTTTCACAAAAAAAAAATGTCCCTTTACACTAATTATAACAACTGCAACATTGCTTCCGTATAATTAAAATATACGGTCTTAACCTTGCTTTATTTCCGGTAGACCTGCATAATTGAAATAGTTACAGAGATGTATAATTTTATGTTTTTTTACAAGGTTATTATAAAAATGGAAACCTGTATAGAAAAAACCTTATGAAAGGAGTTAAGGCTACAACAAGAGTAACTAAACAAAAACTATTCTGTTATACGAAATTTATTTGATCCGCAATATACAACTAACAACACAAATTAAAATTAGTTTAAAGTTAAACTGCGCCCTCTGTTTCTTTTTTGATAATATTCACTGCTAACACCTGTAAAAAAAAGTAAATCAAATTAATATAACTCTAACTTAATCAAAACGTATATAAAAGTAAATGATAGAAAAATTATCAAAAAGTCAGTGCTAAGGCTTTGTTTGTCCACATAAATCTTTAAGAGTGGTGCATGCCAATCATCATGAAAAAATTTTGGATATCTCAGCAACCATTACAATAGCAATTTATTTCCTATATTTGAAGATAATCACCTTCTCCGAAGTTCCTAGTAATTTTTGGATTTTCCTACTTCATGACAGGCTCCCCAGGCTGCAGGCATGTAGAGATGATCTTTGTGGTACAAAAACACAAATATTAGCCAGTACAAAACTTTCCATCGTGTGCTGGTGACACCATTAAGAACGTGATATTAGCCACCTTATAAAAGGATCAGCTATGCTTCGTGTTGGCCGACTACTTTCCCTAATTTGTTACAACTTGTTGGAACTAATCACCATTACTATCCAGATGGGTTGGAAGCTACTTTCTATTATGCCATCAAAGTAAATCAATTGAAATTTTAGGACTCTCAAGTTGAAACTGATTTAGAAACTAGTTTCAAAAACTATCATTGACTCTCCACTCTTCCGTACTTATTATTTGCCATTCCTAGAAACATACAAAGAAAATTAAAGTATCTCAGAAAGAAATTAATGCAGAACATATTACAACAAACTAATTCAGATAGGAGCGAAAGACATTTTAAGTTCTCAATCATAGATTCGTCATTTGAACTATGTTCTCATCACATTAGCATTTTATATTCAGCGGTGGTTTGTCAGAGGAAGCTAAGAATCCCCTATTATTTTTAATAAAATAAATACCGTTTGTTATGTATTAAAATAATGTTTAAGGATTGGCTGTATGAAGTAATTTTTACAATGAATTTATAATAAATATTTAATCATTACCCAATTAGACTATGCACTAATAGCAAGCGAGAAGGCTAGCTGTAAATCTGGCTCTCCATCGCAGTGCACTGTAATCCTTGTAAGCATACATGTGCTTTAATAGGTAACTGGAAGTTTAGCTCCTAGGCGAGATCATTATCACCTTACACCCTTTATCTTACTTTAACAATGATTTTTCAAATTTTATTATACACTTAAAATATTGCAGCAATAGGTACGAAGATATAACTTATTGACCGAGAAGAGTTAGGTTACAGTAGCTTCCTTTACATGAGCCGCAACTGTTTATATTATTTTGCGACTAGTATTAGGGAATACTTATGATAATTACCTGTTTTAGTCGCTTTAACGATAGTCAGCTTTCCATTTCAGAGCACCAAACCTGAAATATATTTTATAAATTTTAATATATAAATTAAACAAATCAAAAGTAACGATTTTGTAAATTTTAAAATGTTCAGATAGGAGCGAAAGACATTAAAACTATAGTAATTATATCATAATACTTTCAATTGAACTATGTTATCATCATTCTATAGATTGAATTTAAGCGATTCTAAATTCTCGAGGTCTACTTACATTTTAGTTTAATTCCCTTGAATATAAAGCCCGGGATTGTACTTCAGTTCCAATAATCTCTGTAAAGTATTAAAATCACCATCAATACAGATGCTGCACAGAATAAAGCGGATGCAAAAGGTTTAATAAAACTATCAGATAGGAGCGAAAGACGTTAAAATTATAGTAATTATATCAAAGTACATTCAATTGAACTATGTTATCATCATGGTAATATATATATATATAACAGTAAGTCAGATAATTTCTTCATGGATACTTACAAATGGGGATACACTGTTGAAAATAATTATTAATTAATAGTATGAATCGAGCAATGTGTTGCTCAATTGCAAATATCAGGTTAACAATACGACTTCATTTGAATACAGCATTATAATAATAAAAATCTTATGTTGTTGTCAACACAATCAAGTTAAAAAATATGTTGATTTTATCGTTCTTTGCTGTATTGAAGTATATCTGTTGGAAACTACAGCAATTATTTGCGGCATCTAGTATATTATAGAAATGATCTGATTTACTCGGTGTAAAAAATCAAGTAAAAATTAACTTACCCTCAAGAGATAATTGACAACGTATTCTCCTGAAATATACGAATGAAACAATTAAAAAAAAAATTATATTGTAAACGTAACAGAATTGTAAACACCTTTCAGATAGAGCTAATAAAATCAATCAACGTAATTTCATGCCAAAAATGAAACTTCATCATTAAATCCTAGCAGAAATATATGTATAACTATGATTATACTTACATTGAAATTTTGTATATTTTCCCTGCACAAATATTCTGGGTACGTCGATATTTTCTTTTTTGTTGATAGTTCTACGATGAATGTAGACGTTAGATAATATTTGGAATCCAGCTTCTGTAACGATTTTCTCCAGAAAGCTTGTCGAAAAATAGTAACTTCTATAAAATTTTAAGAATCACTAATTTGTAAATGATAATCGTTTAATGGAACTTACCTAGTTCCATCTTGCCTCATATAAAAATTTTCGGATATTTTATGCCCAGCCTTGAATCTTAATTGTGCCATATCATATAAGCCGTAATCTCGGAAAAGTAAGACACCGCCGGGCTTCAGTATTTTAAATACATTCTTCAAGGTAGTTACAAATTTATCAGGATGGACAGCCGACAATGTAAAGATCATCGTTGCTATGTCAACACTGTCTAATTTAACATTCGAAAGTATATCGTCTGTAGTAATATCTGCTACAAAAATTTTCATGCGCTGCTCGTTATACAATCTATTATTTCTAACCATTTCGATTGCTCTTGGCGATAGATCACAAGCTATAATAAATAAATTAGCGCCATCTTCGATTAACGGAAAAATAAAATTGCCTACACCACAACCAATCTCCAATAACGTCTTTCGATCGTTACTATCACAAGTGCTATCCAATAACTCCTTGAACTCTCGCGTCGTCCAATGTCTATCTTTGAAGAATTTATCTTCGTTTCGTTTATAGAATACATCCCAATGCTTACGTGCGTTTCTCTCGAGTGATTCGGCTTGAAATGGTGTCACTAAGCGTGAATTTTGTGCTTGTATTAAATCTATTTCTTTTTGGGTTAATTGTTTATCGTCATTAATTAATAAATCCATCGCAGGCTATTGACGAGGATGTTCTTGTGATAAATACGTTGTTAATTATTAATTACAAATAACAATGTTTGTATGGATGAAAAAAACCGTTAAACACGTGCAACCCACCTAGATCAAACTATAGAAAAGAAATTCTTAATGCATTGCAGGAGTTAAATAGGTTAAAATTCCCCAAATTGCATTAGGCTGCCATCTACTACCCCATAGCCAAACTTCCATTGTATCGTTCTCTACATTACTAATTTATTGCTAAAATTACTAAAAGAGTTTATGATTATCTTGGTTAAGACTTTTCTCCTTATCAAATAGCCTATTATATATTTAGGAAAACATATTTGAAAAGTAAGCGTGCAGAAACGAATACATTTTCCGTGCACTTCACGAAATCAGCACGGACTAGACAGACTCGTGTTTTGTCGACTCTCGGGCAAATTAGTAGGCAACACGAACCCAATCTCATGAGACGAACAAACTCGATTGTGTCTGGTCACCTTTAATTTAGTGAATGGCAACTCGTTCCTGCGGGCTTACTAAAAAGTGAATATACAGCAACGTCCATTTCGAATGTTAAGACCCTCAATTCCTCAAATATTTTCTTTGTATAAGTAAAAACTAACAATTGTACGATAATTTCTGCATTGAATAGTGGCACCATTGATCGCATTGTTGCCAGATTTCCGTATATCATCTTATAGGGTTTCAAGGAGAGAAATATCTAATCTCTGGCTAAATCCCTTTTCTGAAACTATTTTAAAGATTAATTAAATATCCATTACTTTCTTCTTATTCTTTACGTATTGAAAAACTAATATTTTTTCTATAAAACAAACAAACATGCAAAAAATGAAAGAACTAATAAATTAACAAAATTTTTGCAACTGTTGACCAAACAAAGTTGTAGATTAAATAACAGAGTAATTTGCAAAAGACATGCGAAATCCCTTCTTTATATTCTGATTCCTGTATTTGATAAAAAAAAAATTAATTAATTCTTTTGGAACGATATCAGTCAATTTATGTAAGTTTATTTTTCAATTTTTGTTTGAAACTTTTACATATAATTTAAAGACGCAATTAGAGGAAAATAAGGAAAAAAAGCAGGTAAATTCCCTAAAATGAAGATTTGACAACAGTGTTATCGGTTCTATACCAGCACATATATACCGATTTTGTAGTATGACCAATATTTAATATTTATGTGAAAGTTCCTAAATAATACAGTTCCATAACCTTACTTTTATTGAAGAACATAACCACAACATAATTTACAAACCTTTATCTTCAGTAACAAAGTTTACACGTAAATATGTCTTACAGAGAATCTATAATTAAATTATTAAAAACAGAAGTAAAAGTACCACCCCCTGCTGGTATAAGTAAATCTGGAACGAAAAGACCACGAAGACAAAAAGAGCAAAAAGATAAGAAACGGTTGAAGAGACATTCAAAGAAGAAAATCCCACCAAACATTCCATTAAACAGTCGTGATAAAATACATTCTAGCGCGGATAAGAACTTAACCACTGTGTACTCGGACAGCGATATTGAACTCAATGTTAGCAGCTCGAGTGAAAATAATTGGGTGCACAAACTCGCAACTAATATAAGCCCTTCCAAAAGTGAACTCATGAAAGAGCTACCTTTATATCCAGATGTTGACACAGTATTCCATGTACCCAACAAAGATTTATCGAATGATATTTTTTCGACATTGGACGACATTGCATGTGATGAAAATGATGATGACGATGATGATGATGATGATGACAATCTCATATTGGAAAGTAAGTCGATGGAAGTTGAGAATAAAAAAGAGGAAACCTGTATAAACTGTTATAAAATGAATAACGGGAAGCTTATGCATATTATGAATAGAAATAACATTTATCTATCTGGAAGTTTTAAATTATCTGTCATATACGGGAGTATACATTTATTAGGTTATAATTTATCACAAAATACTAAGGAAGTTAGTATATTTTCCTTACGTGGTTTTTCATATTTATGCTTACAAAATATACACGAAGGCAGTAAGTCTGTTTCTTACGATATAATAAAAAGCGAATTATATAAGCAGGGTGTTAGTAAATCCGATGTAATGGATATATTTTCTAAATTCAAATTTGAACATAGCATAGTAGTTTGCAAACAATTAGATAATTTAATGTTACCATATGTAGAAAAGCACATCTCGCAAAAAATATCACCATCGAACGAGGAAGATTTCCTGCTTAATAGCAGTGATGATAAAGATGTGAATATGCTACAGCATAACACACAATGGGCTGTTGTTGATATGATTGATAAAAATTCTAAAGTAATGATTTGCGGTGGAAAGGGAGTTGGGAAAAGCACATTACTGAAATATATGATTAACATATTACTGATGAAATACAATGAAGTGTTAGTTATCGATTTAGATCCAGGACAATCGGAATTTACTATACCAGGATGTGTTTCCGCAACTATAGTGAAAGAACCGATATTTGGGCCAAGTTTTACTCATTTACAGGTACCAGAAAAGTAAGTAATCTAGTTTATCTAAAAAACAAAGCACTACAGTGAAATCAATTATGTTTCAGATGCATTTTTGTTGAAAATATCGACGTATCTTTAGAACCTGATCAATACATCAAATGTGTAATACAGCTATTGAAACAATGTGAAGAATTTAAAGAAATTCCCACTTTAATTAATTATATGGGTTACACACAAAGCTATGGGATTAATATCGCCAGCACGCTAATAACGCACATTTCACCAACACATTTGCTACAAATAAACAGTACTCAACAATCGAAGAACTTTGAAAAGAGCTTAACAACTGATGTTGTAATCGAATATTCGAATATGTTCGGAATCTCGGAGACTACTAGTTTAGCCTATCAGTTGATTGCTATTGATTCTATGTCTGACAGACTTATCTCTTGGCAAGCGCAAGGCCGAACCACTAGAGAAATGAGTATTTTATCATACTTCAGCCAAGTGATAGACGAATCATTGTCATTGACAAGCAAGAAAGTGCCACTTTACAAGTATAATGTTAACGTTTATATTCTTACGTCAAACATTTAATATGTATTTATTTCAGGATAAATTTGGAAGATGTTACGTTGGTTTGTAATGATCTTAAAACGACTAGGAATAAATTAGCTGTATTTAATGCAAATCTGGTGGCATTATGTACTTTGACTGATACAGATGGCATCTATAATTGCCATGGATGGGGTACGTTATATCAATCAAATTACAAATTTGCCGCTTCACGTTTCAACCATTTAACCTTATTTGTTTTGCAATGTTTAAGAAATCAATATTCAGTATTTATTTCTATTTTTAGGTATCGTTAGAGGTGTTAATGGAGAAATTCTTGTTTTAATAACTCCTGTCGATGAAATTACTTTAGAAAAGGTCACCCATTTAGTAGTTGGGTCGATTACATTACCAGCATCAGTGCTAATGTATGAAGATACTAATATCGGGCTAGTTCCTTACGTTTCGTTAGGTTGCAGAACTCGATTCAATTATATTCCTAAAAGGTCGTATTTGCCAAAAAGGAACAATTAAATGGTTTTATTTATGTATAAGCATTTCTCTTCTTTAATAGTAATTTTTATTTACAAATGTTTAACATTTTATATGAATTTTTGGAAATAAAAGAGTATTTATATATTCCTTATATTTATTCGAAATTCGAAAAATTGAGGGTTTTCCAATTTGTTTAATTTTTAGGACGATTGTTATTTAGACCATATAGATCGAATAAAACTTGACAACATAACCTAAGAATTTTAAAATATTTACTTTTAAAATAATCTGTACAATATGCAACAAGAAATCCTAGAAACTAAACAATTTTTTGAAAGCAATGATATAAAACTATCCGATTTTTGGTTAGAAAGCTGCATTAATTGGTTTCATGATGAGCAAGGCAACAGATCTTATACGAAGAAAGAATTACACACTAAAATCTACGAACAATGGCTCCTTTTAGATCTACGAGATGTAGAAATAGCGCTGCTTCCTCCGAATATCAAGGATGAAAAGAAAATCGTTTTAAACAGAAACTTATCGTTACAAATGATGTCTGTGATAGATATATCTAAGTCAAAATTAAGCCAATTACAGAAGATTAAGAACTTAAACGCCTTAACAAGAGGCTTTGATGAGGAAAAGGAAGATGGACCTGTTGGTAAACGCATGTTGCAATTAACTTTGACAGATGGAGTTCAAGAAATTCAAGCTATCGAATATAAAACCATTCCCGTGTTGAATATTAATGTAATACCTGGTACGAAAATTAAAATCAATTGTCCTGTTGTTGTTCGTAGGGGGCAAATGTTGCTGGAGCTTCACAATGTCAAACTCCTAGGAGGGGAAGTTGAAGAAATCATAGTTTCGCATGCAGCAGAAAATGTGTT
This sequence comes from Oryctes borbonicus, assembly GCA_902654985.2. Lineage (NCBI taxonomy): Eukaryota > Metazoa > Arthropoda > Insecta > Coleoptera > Scarabaeidae > Oryctes > Oryctes borbonicus. The sequence goes on along the minus strand of LR736885.1, from coordinate 3,042,697 downwards.
GTCGCGATGTTTGAATTTACCGCAAAATCCTAGACCGATTACGATCAATGAAAGTTTTACTGAAGCTAATGATGTAAGTACAAACGTTAATACCCATAATAATAATGTAAGGAATCGAAATGTTGCGCAAACTACGATGAATGAATTTATTAACATAACAAATTGCAATCCAACAATGGAACATAGGAATAACACTAACATTTCTGTTGAAGAGGAATTACGTATTGCAGCAGAAATGGATATGTTATTTGAGGCAGAAAATGACATTTTGGGAGAAGAAAATATAAGTATTACAAGAAGAAAACAGCCTAGAAAAAGGACACATGATATTCGGGAAGATCCAGAGATGAACGATTACTTCGAAGAACAATCGAGAATGAATGCTGAGATAGATGCATTGTTAGAAATAGAAGAGGAAATATCACATCAAGAAACAAATACAAGAAGCAGCGTACAACAATCAAATATTAAGATACCTCCACAAAGCAACGATGAAAATTCTCTTAACGATAGTTTAGATATCGAAACTGAAATATTTAACTCGTTAGAAATGGATAAACATCTAGAGGAAATCGAAGGAATGCATCACACATCAGAAAAGATCACCATAAAACAAATATTGGAAAGCATCGAAAATCATAAGTTCGGCAAGTACAGACTCCATGCAAAATTCAAGTCTGTTATTCAAAAAATGACTGTACGTGATGAGAAATGGGTTGTGACAATAAGCATTACTGATGGAACTGAGGATATGGTTGTATTTGTAGATAACAGCATTTTAACTGAAATGACGGGATTTACACCTCAGGAAGCAATGAATTTAAAAATGCGGGTTGAAAATAAAAATCAGGATGCTGTACAGATGATAATGAAGGTAATTAGAAATTTAATTTTTTTTAATTATCAATTGTTTTTATTGTGGTTTTCAGTCTTTAGATCAGTTGAAAAATAAATTGGTAGAATTAAATTGCGAAATGGAGATTGAATATAATGGAAGTAATGAATCTCCTACGATTATTAAATTATTATAGGTTTAAGTAAGCATATATATTTTGTTATATCATTAATGTTTTCCATTTACGCAAACAGATCTGCATTTATTAAGAAGAACATACAAGCAGTTTTTTAATCTTTTTTTGTTTATAGTATGTATTTTCTTACCCTCCCTTGTTATTATTCAACGAGGCACTTGACTAGCTTCTACGTTTTCTTTTTTGTCAAGTATTAGTTCATGATAATTGTTCTCCTCTCATTCGAATCCTATCGGTTAAGCTAACTTATTAAACTGTATGACGAAAACTAATTTTCTCATTTGTGAATTGTTTTTTTTTATTTTCCATCTAAAAACTATACAAATTACATCCATTCCTTTCAAATATTAATCACTATTGTGTGTACATCTCAAATATACATAATACATATAAATCACATAGCAAAAATTGTAAATATTATATCATATTAAAACAAAGAACCTGTATCGATTACAAATTACTGTGTAATGTTTATTTAGTTATATCGTAATCCTAAGAAATATGTATTGGAAAAAGGTATGTATTAGTTAATTGATACGTGTTCGACATAGACAAGACATACAATATGCAGAACGCTGAAGTTTAATCTTCGTTTCAGAGAAAGAAATCTATGAAATGGAAATGGAAATTGGTCCGCACTGTGTGAACGACATTTCTAACTATCGAAAATTTACGAATCACAGTTTATTAAATACATAATGTTTAGAAAAATAAATCTAAACTTAATACAGAACATGTATAATTAAGTTATAGGATGATGTATAAACTAGACATCGACATCTAAAAATATACATTAAATATTATTGCCACTCAGTGATAGCAATTAAGAAATGAAAAATTATCGAATTATATGTGAAGAAAATGTAAATATAGCGATGATGATCGTAGTAGACCTTACAGCAAAAAACAAACAAAAAGGAATAAGAAAAACGATGTATTACAAAAGGGCTTAGCCTTTAAAAAAAATCATCTAATTAAACGTAGCGAACATTCAAACGAAAATTAAAATAGCATATCTGAATTAGTACCGGCGCTAAACTGTATAGGCGCTTCTTGCAATACGACTACAGGGTCTTCTTTCTTGTTCTCAGTCTCGTGAGTTGGTTCGCTAGCCGCGTTCATAACCGGTTGCGGAGAGGGTGTCACTCCTAATTGGAATTCTTCGACTTGGAATGCTGTTTTCGGAGTGTAATTTGCTAACGTTGAGCCTGGAAAAGGATAAAATAAGACGGTGAGAAAATTGGGAATGCTAACATACCCGGTCGAAAATTACAGAATCGAATATGAGCCGATATTTTGTAAGAAACTATTAAACTAGCAAGTGAAGCAATTTTCGACGCCGTCGAGAAGTAAATTTATGTAATGAAGCAATGGATAAAAACGGACGATAATGTTAAATTCTTTATTATTTTAAGACGAAATTTTGCAGAGTTAAGCAACACTTTATGTACTGTATGTACAAATACAAAAAATGCATTTAAGAAAATCAAAACAGCTTTAAAGTAAAGATTTTTAATTAAGTTGCATAGAACAACGTATTAAAAAAGAAATATATTTAATTACTACATATCGAAAAGGGATGTTCGTCTCTAAGGGTGTGTTTATAGTGACGCTGCGATGCTCGATAAGAAGGACGAGTTAGCAAAACAAGTCAATAGGTGAGCCTTGCACCTTGCCATAACTATGATTACAGAGGAAAGTTTCGATACTCAATAAAAGCGATGATACCAGCGAAGCGGCGACAATGAATACATTTTCTATAAGGGTGTTGGAGCTACGCGACATTTGTCCATTCTGGAACCTCCTCGTTGACCTTGACCTATGCAAATGTAACTTCAAGGTCTTTCAATTTCTATGCGGTAACTTTGTCTTAAGAGAGTTAAGCAAGATTACCTTAAAATTTGAGTTTTTAAGTAGGATTGATTTGAAATTTGGGCATCACCTTTGACCAATCGAAGTTTGAATCTACTAACGCTTGACCTACTGATACAGCATCGTTTGTTAATCGCTTACCTGATAAAGATGGAACGCTATGTCCTAGTGAGCTAGAATTTGTTGCAGTCGTGGTGGAATGGCTAATGGGTTCTTCCATTAAGGAATTTTCGGATGGGTACTCGAATATCTCGGGGCGGGCATCCATAAAACGGATAGTCATCTGTAACATCGAACAAAAATTTTACCACATCCATTGGCTTAAGAGAAAATATAGAAATAATTTTTTTGATCTCGCTTTCGTTAAAGAGAGGAATAAAAGGATTAAAATACCAAAACAACGTTACATTTTTTTTATTGTGGCGCATATCGTTTATTATTCTATTTACTTCCTGGAAATGTAAGCGAGTACTTTAATTAACGCTAGAATTTAGAAAAGAATAGCGAATTCTTCCTGTAACATTTTTTTTTTTCATGATTGCGAGCTGTGAAACGATGTCGTCTATCAAATCGGGTTGCTGAGGTACATTGACATTAACTTCCGTTCTGTGTGTTTATAAACGATTTGGATTTGTTTATAAATACCGTGAAATGATTTCGAAATGGCAATAAAACTTAAAAAAAGAATCATTAGCCGCACAACAGATAAAATAAAAGGATCTTTTATAATTCCTTTTTATACTGGAAAATTAAATTTCCAGCATTCATGAAATGCGCATGGTTTTTCTGTAAATCTACCGAATTTAGATTGTTTTACCGATGTGCTGCAACATTCTACCGAAAAGCTTCAGTTTACATACATTTAACAGAGTTACATTTTTTATACGGATTTTCACCGCCTAATTCAACGGCTATTGAGCAATGCTGCCTGTACTTCCTCGATTAGAAAAACCATCGATTTACGCGGGTCTTATTTACTTGTGCGCTTTCACTTTGCCACATTTTTGTCACGCCGTGGCGATAGAGAGAAAATGCCACCTTCTCAAACGGAAATCGAGAACTTACAAGCGTGATGAATTCGAGATACTTCACTAATTGATTTGATTTTCAATTATTGGATCTGGGCAAAAGGAAATAGTTACACTTTTCAAAATCTCGAAAGAATTTTATCTCGTATATTAAGGAAAGACTGTACAAGCTTATGTCTACGACGTCATCGCTCAGGGTTACACGCAGACAATAAAGGTAATTGACCATCAGACAAGCAGACGGTCCCCTACAGCCAGGTAGGCCAAAAGTAACACGTAAATACAGCCGCTACTTTACCAAGCCGATAATGCTAACCGGACCGGATGGGAATGGCATTCCACGGAATAATGTCGACTTGTTAGCACCTTTCGACTGCTGCAGCTTTAACTATAGGTCTTGAAATATCGTAATGTATACGGATATGCGTGTAAACTTGCCACAATGTAAATAAGTAAATTTAAAAGCGGATTTGCGACGCATAAAACAAAGGATACGGCGCTAAGAAGACGAAGATTTCAAGAACTTTTTTCGGGTTCAAGGGAAATCGAAATACAAAGGAGTTTTTGTTTTAATTATAGCATTCGGAGACGTAGGATGCATGTTGAGAAAGTTTACGTGAATTGAAGAGAGGCATTTAAAAACTAAACAATGTGTTCTATAATTTTGGTCTCTTTTCCTTGAATCAGTTTTTTTTTTAACTCTCAAGAAGTTAAGACAATGATTTATTTGAAAGTTTTCAAATACAATACAGCAGACAAGCCTCAATGAATGCAACTTTAGATTAAGCTATTACTAACTAACTGAACAATTGAACGTAGATATATACAGTAGTGTGAATATGTTTTAGACCAATCACGAAAATTGCAATTGCAATTTCGCTACTGTTAGTTTATATTTTATCTCACAGACAACTAATATTAATCCGCTTATCAAGACCTCAAATTTCTAGAAAATTTATAGTAAAATGAACATCAAATATCTGTCGTAACAGCAATTAAGTTTAAATTTAGATACGATAGCGTAATCCTCCCTAAATAAAGAAACCTTATTTATTTATTTTTTATTAAATATTTCACGATTTCTTCTTACATATTTAGTTTAGCAGTGGATTCAGCAAATAGTTGTGCGTATGTGTAATTTTTACCTTGAAATAAATATTAAACTGTTGAAGATTCTTTCTCCCCAGTCTTATTTTTGGTGCTATTTAGAGGGTTTCATTCAGCATTCGTATTTACACCTTTATAATGGGAAAAATACCTATTGGTGAACGTCACAGAATAATAATGTTATATAATGAAGGACAGACACAGCGACAAATAGCTGAAAAAACAAAATTTTCGAAAACAGCAGTTAGGGAGTTGATCAAAAAATTTAACGAAACAGGTACCGTTGAAGACAAACCAAAGAGTGGACGAATTCCTAAAATTAGGAATAGTGACAAAAAATATTTGAAAATACAGTCATTGAGAAATCGTCGAAAATCTTCAAAAGAACCAGCGATTGATCTAGAAACTGCTACGGATGTGTCAGTAACTGCTTCGTACGTAAGAAGGCATTTGACTAAACAAGGTCTTAAAGGATGTGTTGCCCTTCGTAAATCGCTATTTCGTCAAGATAATAAACAAAAGCGTTTGCGATGTATAAGAGAACACGAAGACTGGACTCCAGAAATGTGGTGTTGAGTATTGTACAGCGATGAATCGACGTTCGAAGTTTTTGGCAGTAAAAGATGCCAGCACGTTCGTCGGAGAAAGGGAGAAGCGTACAACCCAGAATGTTTACAGCCAACTATAAAACACGGCAATGGGTCTGTGTTAGTGTGGGGTTGCATTTCGGCAAATGGACCGGGAGATTTAACAATAATTAAGGAAAGGTTAACTGGAGAACGTTATCGTGATATTCTCAGAGAGCATGCTGTACCTTCTGGACGGCGATTAATCGGACATAATTTTATGTTTCAACACGATAACGACCCAAAGCATTCGTCCCGAGTTGTTAAAAACTAACTTGAAGAAGGAACCCTGGAAGTTATGATATGGCCACTACAGAGTCCCGATTTAAACATAATAGAATACGTGTGGAAGTATCTTGATCGGAAGAAGAACGAAAGGCAGCCAAAAAGTGTCCAAGAGTGCATTAAAGTATTGCAAGAAGAATGGGCAAATATCCCAGATAAATTTATAACAGAATTATATCGATCAATTCCGAAAAGAATCGCTGCTGTACGTAGAGCTAAAGGAGCCCATACAAAATATTAATAATAATCTTTTATTTATAACAAGTTCTGTGGTTAAATGTTTGTAATTTCATTGAATGTAAAAATGCCAATCAACGTTTAAATTTACTTATTTCTGCTTTTATTTCCTTTATGTACTACTGGTCTAAAACATATTCACACTACTGTATATACATTAGCATTGTTATCTTAATGACGTCTTAATAGAGGATACACAACATAATAATATTTGCAAGATGAATCAGAGGAACTAGATAACCAAAGTTATCTGTTTACTATGTGATAAGGGTTGATGAGTCTTTATTAGTATTCATATAATTCTATTTAAGAAGCTAAATTGGTATCGTGGGTAGCGGAACACACTGTATGCTAGAATGTAATTTTATGTTGTACATGCAGAACTTGTTTTCGAATAAACAATTAAGTGACGTGATGGATTGTCTTTGTCGAAACAATTCTTATACTTAATAAAAAACAAACAAACATGGTCACTTGGTTTTCAAAATATTTTATTAATATGTACTCTACGTTACACTTTGCCTCCTTGCATCAGCAAAAGTCTTTTCTCAATAAAACTTTTTATGTTTGAAGTGTTTTTATTTATTTATGATTAACTTTAAACCAAAAAAATCTTCGAAAAGAATAAAAATATGTACAGTGACATTTGTTGATTTAAAGAACCGATACAAAAAGGAAATCTATCTGACCAGGCGATTGGACAGAGAAAAGAATTGATCAAACGAAACTTGGAAACTGCGAGATAATTCAAGATAATTTGGGAATTAATGGAAAACAAGCTATTGTTAAGTTGTTGTTTGAGAATTCCCAAACTCTAACCCAAACTAAATACCAGGTGACAACTGCTATAAGAACAACAAACCCCACCAGGTCGATATTGACAAAGACCAAGCCGGACAATGTGAATCAACAAACGAGGAATTGTGTATACCAAATTCTTTGTGAATGTGGACGTCCATACATAGGAGAGACTGGCAGACCACTACAAGTGAGAATTAAAGGGCACAAGAAAACAGTTCGTCTAGGGCAAACTAATAAATCCAACTTGGCTCAACACGCTTGAGAAGAAAATCACAGAATTAACTGGGATAACGTATCGATTCTGGAAAAAGAAGACCAGAAGGCTGTTGAAAGAAACAGCATACATGGCTACAACGCCAAATGCCATCAGCACCCCCAGCGTGGAATTAAAAGATGTATGGTTCCCGCTGATTTGTGAGAGCATTGCCACTCTAACAACAGCCGCAGTAAGGAATAAGACAGCTTCTGCGAAATCCAGCCTGCGCGTGCAGAAACAATGGCTACTGCACACCTACTTCTGCGCAAGGTAATGTAGCTTAAGTATAGGTTTTAAAAAAGTAAGTTCTGTCCCTTCCAATAGCTTGGTGGTCAAATTGGAGTAGAAACTATGAGTTTGGCAAGAAACGGCCCTTATCAGGGCTACTCTGAATATGAGAGAAGAATGTCTGCCGAAACGTAGGATTCTAAAGAATCCAACAAACGGAAAAAATAGCCCCAATAACAACTCGAATATGTAAAGCCGGAAGAATTTGATTGGTAGTATCTCGCATGTTCTTTTAATCTAGTTTCAAGGTTTTTAAAGGTTTTGCCAATGTATTGCACTTGGCAGACGTTGCAATAAAACATTGTGAAAATATTAACAAATGAGTTTTCTCTTTGAGGAAAAATCCCAAAAGGTGTTTGTAAGTTTCAAGAAATCAGGAAAAATAATTTTTTAGCTAAATATCTTACTTGACGATTTTTTTAACCTTTCACATAAACTAATTTGCTCAATTTAATAATTCAACCGAGTTGATTTATGATAAATCTAATTTTTAAGCTGTATTTCTCATTCCCGTAAAATCAGCTCCATTTCAGTTAAAATTTTTTAAGCAAGTTGGAGATTAATCTAAACAGAAACTATTATTGCGTGTTCGATCTTTATACCGCTGAAATTAAACAATCGAAGAATTTTAACAAAAATTAACTGAAAAATAAGAACAAATACTTTCAATAACTTTCGTTACAACCCGAATGATGCAAAAGAAATTACATCATTTATTCAGAACTAAACAATCGGCAAAACATCGTGTGGATGTTTTCTAATTTTAGGTATGCGAAAAAGTACTTGGAGCTACAGTACTTTGTTTTCTATATCGTGAGCGGCATGAAATAGTTTATCCGTTATAGAAATAGACTCGTATGTGTGTAATTTCAAGCAAGTTGAACTAACTGTACCTCAATGAACGTTCTATATGTCGGAAAGAGTCGCATTCCTTTAGTTTTCTTAAGAGAAAATGCCATTCCAGGTTGTAGAACACGCGGCTCATACGAAATGTAGCAATTCCAATCGGTACAAAGTTGCATAAGTTGATATTTCGAAATATTCGGCGTTAATCCTGCATTGTAGGTAATTTAATTGAATTATTTTTTAATTAACATACAACTCTGGGTTATTTTTAGAGATTATATATGTACATTATTTTATCATCACAAGCGCGACTGATAAAGATATCAATGTATTAAATTGTGTAAAATACCAAAAGCAGATTGCCGAAGATAACGACGAACAGTAATATGTAATACAAACTACAACAACAGAAATAATCATCAAGAATTTGCGATCTTATCTTGGCAATTAAATTAATTTGAAAATGCGTCTAAATACACTCCCGGATAAAATTAACGGTACAAATACATATGTTAAATCCTGGCCAGTTCCTACTACCTCATCCAAATATAAAATACGATCCAGACGCGCGTTATCGTCCATTAGAATGAAACTAAGCCCTATAAACGGAGACGTGCTCTTTTAAAATAATGTTCACGTACTTTACATCATAGAATCTCCAACAACTACCAAAAATTCAAACCATAACGGAGCCACCCCGGTAGTTGATTCTTTCCACAATTTTGCATCGAGTAAATCGCTTTCCCTGTTTTCTCCCATTTTTCTCTCGGGCATCTGACGAGCTTAGGCAAAATATGCATTCATTCAAAAATAATACGTTACTGCAATCGTCCGTAACCGAAGTCAGATCCATCGAAACTGAAGAAACCACAAACTGATCGTTTCGTTTGGATGTTGCTCTTCTACTGCTTGATTCTGGTTTCCTAGTATAGCTGCTGGTTTCATTAGAACGCACTACGACTCATGGGATTGGTGAACGAGTAACACCTAATACCTGAGCTGCGTAATATTGACTATTTAAGTCACCAATTTTGCGACAAATCTGGCAATACTGTCTGTATATTTAAATAACTTATTACCTGGTTTATATACTTCATTTCTTACCGTTATAACTACACTACCGCTCATAATTATTTAGCCACCCACGTTTTCTTACATTATTTATACAATATTCTGTTTTTAAAAACCATTCTTCCACAAATGAATACTTATTTGAAATAGAATTGTAATACGCAAAAATCTATTCGACAAAGCTATTTAAAATAAACTATTACCTGAAATAGGATTATTGTCATAAAACCCCCATTAATATGCAAATACAATAAGAGGGCGTAGGAATTCCCGGAAAGATTTTTCCGTTTATTATAGTATGCATAACGATTTTATACTAATTTTGTGTAAGTCTTAAGATAAAATTTCCAAATTAGGATCAGTTGTTTTGTAGTATTCATGGTGGTAAGATCGTGTGCGAAATACAGAGTGACGATTGTTTAAAATGCCGAAAAAAAAGGAACTAAGTATTGAAACACGTTCGCTTTTAGTTGCCTACCATAAGAAAGGCAAAACTAATAGACAAATTGCCCGAGAATTAAAAGTACACCCTGCTACTGTCGATTATAACATTAAAAAATATAAGGCAAATGGCAGTATTTCTAATAAACCACGAAGTGGAAGGCCAAACGCGACAACAGTTGCAAAAGATCGCGAAATTGTAGTCACCAGCAAGAGAAATAGGCGAAAAACCGCTCCGGAAATCACCGCAGAAGTAAATGAACATCGCGAGAATCCGATTAGCGTGACTACAGTGAAACGTCGCCTACAGCGAGCCGGTCTTCATGGGCGAATTGCTATAAAAAAGCCTTGCTGCGGAAAGTTAACAAAAGAAAACGACTCGAATGGGCCCGTGAACATCGAAATTGGACTGTGGAAGACTGGAGTAAGGTGCTTTGGACCGATGAGTCCAAATTCGAAATTTTCGGATCTCGAAGGCGAACATTTGTCAAACGATCGGTGGCCGAACGTGCAAGTGAGCACTGTATTGTCCCCACAGTGAAGCATGGGGGTGGATCTGTAATGATTTGGGGCTGCTTTAGTGGCACAACTGTTGGTGACATCGTCAAAATTGAAGGTACATTAAAAAAAGAAGGTTATCGAGATATCTTACAGCAGCATGCGATACCTTCAGGAACACGAATTTTGGGTCAGAATTTTGTTTTTCAACAGGATAATGACCCAAAACACACGTCCAAAATATGCAAGGAATATTTGCAGCGTTTGGAGACAGAAGGAGTTTTAAAGATTATGGAATGGCCACCTCAAAACCCTGACTTGAATCCAGTTAAGCTGCTGTGGGAAGAACTTGACCGACACGCACGTCAATCAGCTCCAACGTCCGTTGATAGTATGTGGAAAGCACTACAATCAGCTTGGGTGAAAATAACGCCAGACAAGCTCGCAAAACTGATTGCAAGAATGCCGCGCCTTTGCGTTGCAGTAATAAAATCCACAGGAGGTCACATTGACGAAACAAAAGTTTAAACTTTGTAAACATTTTTCTTTCTTTTTGACGTATATTGCATAAAAGTACGAAATAAATACAATTCTGTCTTATTTTTCTATGATTTATATCACAAATTTAAAATGAGCGGTAGTGTACATAAATTATATTTGCCATCAATTCATTTCTAAAAAGAACATTTTGGTTGGATTGTTATGTCCACTACTGTACATGTTTTAGTATTTTATTTTATGTAATACAACGCCTACCATATAATGCAAACGATTACGTGTGTTACGACACCGTAATCTGTGGAATTGCGAGCCACATACAATCAATTTTGCATTCTATTATTCATATCTTTTACTGGGTTCGTTAAAAAAATATGACAGTATAATTAAATCGCGCACGTGTGACGGTATGTTGATTGTATTGTGCAATATTCAATATTGCAATTGTTCACTTGATTTACTTCTGGTACTTTCAATCTTAAGACAAGATCTAAACGTGTTTTTGGGTTACAAGACAGGCTTTTTCTTTATTAGGAAAACCTTTGATTTTTATTCTAGATTGACCAGAATAGATCGACATTATCTGTGACATTTTGGCCGTGACACCGACCCTTTTAGATCATTACAAAATTGTATTGTTTTGGCCCAAACAAGTTAACATAAAGCATTTGAACATTTTGTAAAATTCCCAACATTAATCAATGTTATCAGGATTTTTTAAAGAACGTTTTATTCGATGAAGATATAAAACACTCAAATGCACAAAGGTAATACTTTCGAAATAATTTTTTATATACCTAATTTTTTGTTTGGTGCATCATATGAAGTCGGTATTTTGTTGAATTATCGTTATCTACGTTGCGATACAATTATTGATGACATTTTTTTGAATATCACAACAATTACATTTGCAAAAAGTTATCTAAACATGGAAAATACTTTATCAGTTTATGAGTCATATGTTATAATAATAGTTATGCAGTGTGTAAGTTATGTTTTGAAGAAAAATTAGCTTTATTCATAGGATTTGTTAATTGCAAACGAAATCCATTTTCCTTCGCCGGATTATTCACGATATTCTTTCCGCTATTGATCTAGTGTATGTCGTCTGTGACTCATGCAATAGTCCCCCACGTTACAGGCATGACGGTTCACAAACAAAATAAAATGTGTCTGCGTACAAAAACACAGCAAGTTCATCCGGTTCTCCCAAATAAAGAAAAGTGGACGAATACAATAGAAAGAGACACCAGAAAAATATGAAACGCAGAATATTCATATCTGGGAACAGGAAAAAACAACAGCAATTAGTGTAGACTTTCCTTTTTTTGCAGATTATTAATAGAGGAAATGAAACGTTGGCTTCCGCTAAGCGATAGTTTTTGTTTTAATTTTCCAGGTTTTTTGTTATCTCGCCGATGATAAGGCGGAGAGCCGCATAAGCTTTAGTAGAATTTTTATCTTCGTTCCAACGGAGCAGAAATATTTCCGTGCATTTGTAAAAACCGTGATGATAACTGATTTGTTTGCCTGGAGGGACATGGATTTTAATCTAAAGCTTTGGCGTAGAATTAAAAAAAAAAACTGACGAAAAATTGTATTAGGCTGCGTATATGAACATACCATGTGTTTAAGGAAAGTATTACATACTGTGAGCAGCAAAACTGTCGAATAAATTCACTAAATTTAAAGTAATTTGTTTTTTGACGCAATTCTCACGAGGCAGCGATATCTAGATTTTTTGCACCGGCTCTTGCAGAATGGCAAAAATTGGCTTCAGCAAAATGGTGCACCTTCACACGAGTTTTTAAACAACTGCTGCTCTGCGAGGTCGGTTAATAGGCGAAGATCGATAGAGTGGCCCTTCAGGTCCCTAGATCTCATAGATTTTTTGATATAGGGTTATTTAAAATCAAAAATCTAGATTTGAAAAATAGAATTAGAAGATCATCGCAGGTGACGAAAGTTGGATTTTATAGATACGCAATGGCACAATCCATCTTTACCTTGACCAAAAGAAAAAAGGCAAAACCCCATTTAACAAACGATATAGCTCTAAGTATACTTTAAGTATCGATTGTAGCCTTGAAATAAGTCACCATTATCAAAGAACGAGTTTTTCTTGGTAACAATTAAACGTAAACTTAATTGTTAGAAAGAGAAAAATCAAACACTTAAATCAACCCAAAATACGCGAACGTCCAAGAATGTCATTATTCCTTCATTCTACGTTTGTCAAATTTATCGAAGCAACAAACCATAACAAAAAATAAATTCTTCATGTATCTTAATTTACTTCCAACCTCGCCGTTTTCTTGTTGTTTATACCCGATGAAATTTCATTGATAAAATGGTAAATTTAATTGCACGACGAAAAACGTTCAACGATTCGCATAGTTCCATTTTTAAAACCGTTAATTTATCGTGTTGCAACTTTCTACGAGTAGCACATCTACCAGCGAATGATAATAATAATTCTGACCCATTTCTTTTTATTCGGTTTGATGGACAAAGAAAGAAACGTAGTGCGACATTTTTACAGTTCGGTGACTCCCATTTAGGTATACGGGTTATTTTGTTTTACGCGGTTTCGGTACTGTTAGATAATATAATTACGGAATCTGGTAGAGTTACTCTTGGTTGTAGTTGTTACGTTATATGTTCAAAACAGTTATGATGTGGCATATTTAAGCGTTTCAACAAGAAAACTCAGTATTCAGAACTGTAGTCGCATGTTAGCCACAGTTCACTGCCTGATGATTATTTAAGACAAATATTTTTTAAACAAAATTTACCAATCCTGAAATCAGACAAACGGAGCAACATTGGGCAGGACGGAATCTCAGGCAGATCACATCACTTTGCACGAGTATTTTAGGAAATCGTCTCATAGAACCAGTTATGTACGAAAAAAAAAAACATTAAATAAACCAAGATACCTAAACCTTCTTCGTACATATGTTCGTATCGAACTTCTTAGATAAAATTATCCCATTAAATCAACTAAGAATAAACCTCAGCATAGTAAAATGATTCTGATGCTCCAATATTTCCCAGGCGTACATTCAAACCTGGAACACCAGTTCGCGTTGTTACCGTTTTAGATTGCTTTAAAATGTTATTAAAATTAATCCGGGGTAAATACGATATTATCGTTCCATTGTTTTGTTGATCATGGTTTTACGGGTCTCTTATTAGAAGAACTAAAATAGCTTATCGACAAATCGCAATTTCGATGTCTGAGAATGGATTAATCGTTAATGCAGAAAAAAACAACTGCGTGCCATTTCGCACTGAGTAAGATCTCAATATTTCATTCAAGATATGTTGCTGTAGACTTCCGCGGACGTTGTCTTTTAAAGATTTAGAATTAGAGAACTTCGTAGTTGGGTTCACTTAAATGTAAGAAGCTGTACGTGTAATTTGATGTTGAGTATGCGTCATGGCGGGTATGTATGTCTTCGTTGGTTGAAAGAGTGTTTCTACTTCAAAAGCGCGCTCTGCGATTAATTTTCAACCTAAACCCAAATTCTCGGTTGATGTCAATAACGTATCACATGTTGATATCACACATGATGCAGGTATTTCGTTTTGCTTGAGTTAAATTAATGCTGCTATTGCTTTCTTTAATCCGAGATGGTTTTCGCGAACGCACCTAACTACCGTTTGCAGTAAATTTAACGGGAACTTTTCATCGTCCAGCCAGTTCAGATAAGCAAACAGCTTCCGAATCTAATCCGTTTAAAGCAAGATAAACTAATATGAAGTCCGCTAAATCAGCTAATTCGAGCTTCTGTAACGTGACAATTAACGCGTGGTACACACATAATGTAATTTATGTGATTAGGGTATCTTTAATTAGATTCAGAATTATGCCAACTTATGAGATCAGTCCAATTTGGGAATTCTGCTAAATAACTGGAAGGACATCGTTAAGAATAAAACTGGAAATAGACCATTTATACTGCGCGTTGCTTATAATTGACTCCGGGTTTTCAAAGGAAACTTATGAGACTAAAATCAATATTATGTGATTTGTTGTTTTAGAAGATCAGCTACTAAGTAAAATCTCTTTCCCGTAAGTTGGATTATTCCACGGCATACGAAGCTCTCAGAAGTATTTGGATTCTTTTGACGAATACATCCTATTACTAGGGAACCTACGTAAATAACACGAATTGTCGAAAATGCGGCCTACATTTGTGCTTTCGCCTTTGTTCTCGTCGTACATCATATTTCCTGTTGGCCAATTTCAGCTCGGATGAGCTACATTCCAAAGGTATTCGGCCCGTCATCGTAAAATAAAAATCGAAAACGGATATTACCGCAATTACATACAGAAGCGGCAGTATTAACCCACATTATGCAAGCCTGAATGGTATTCAGGAGAATACGTACCGGAAGTAGGTCCTACATACTTAAAAGTAAGTATTTTGCTTGCTGCTGAGCGCATTCATTGAGATAAATACTTATTTTTTTTTATACTTCTTATATTACCTCTACGTAAAACCAAGATGGTGCTTACATAATAAACGCATGCATATTTATTGTTAAGCGACAAATATGTTTGAGCTGGAATCTTATTCTCAGTGATAAGATTAGATGCATATGTACACTATACCATTGACGTAAAACTCCAACTCCAGAGCACGGTTAACGATCTCATGCAAGGCATAACGTGAAAAAAGTTATATAACGTGCACATGTGCATGTTTATCTTTTAAATTTCTATTTCCTTTAAATTATAACGTCTGAATTTAACTATCTGAACTAGCAAAGGCAAATAATTTCAAACTAAATTCTTTTCCATATTAAATGCACGGTGTTAGCATTACTACACTGGACTATCCCCACAAAAAGACTTATAATTAACAAAGGGATGAAACCGATCTCAAAAATTCAAAAAAACTCTGAAATTTTGGGAACATGTTTGAGCAATAACTCGCAAATGTTAAGAGATAAAACAAAAGTTTTGAGAGAAAAATTGTTTGTTGTAATGAATTTGGCCAAGAAAAGACTGTTGTAAACATATCCACTTTGTTACATGTACTTCTTAGCTCAAGTCCAAGTAGAAATAATGGAATTTTCTTATGCAATGCAAATGCCACCTGTTTTACAGCGCTACTAGAAGTATGTTTCACTTCAGAGGAATTTCTTTTATGTAGAAAGTAGGTTTATACATACATAACATTATCAAATTACAATCTCTCATTCATAATCAACTTTCGGCGCCAAAATATCTTTGTTACGCTTGGTATAAAAGTGGATACATTGATTAAAGGCCAGATAAATTTGAGAACCTAGTCACTTTTGTTTTCACACAAGATTTCGTATATCCTCCTCACTGTTCCATTTACGGTAGCTATACCACCACAGGATGTGTATGCTGCGACAAATTCTTATGTTTAAGACACTTTTTTGAGGAGCTTCATCACCACACAGGATAAAGAATAGCTTATTATATCTTGTGTAATAATGTAACAAATTTTATGTTAGCAGGTGTTTTAGGGTATAATAAACTTAATGGTTTCGAGTTATATTATTGTCGAACCTTATCTAGCAACAAAGATAGTTATCGCTATTTTTTATTTTCGTTTTTAAATGCTTGCGGCAACCATTTGCAACTCTGCAACACATTTATTTTTAACGGAACCTTAAAAAATTAAAAACAGATTTTTTGAATTTCCTGGTTCGGGATTACCCCTTTGAAAAACAATAATTTTTTTTTTCAAATCGTGCAGTGCAAGATACAAAAAAGCTCCTGAAATTACAGGCAAGAATCCAACTATTCCCATTACAGCTAGCTTTTGATCATAATGAAGCTTCAGGAGAAAGAGCAGACAAGGAAGAGTTATCAGATTCAAAAAATTCATCTCTCAAGATAGTACCACCAAAGACAGCAAAAAAAAAACATCGCTGCTGTGCGCCAATTGATCAAGGAAGATCGAGGGATTGAGACATCCTCAGTCATTTGAATGACCTCCTTAGGAAGATCAAAGAAGTTTGTTTGAAGTGATTGCCGTGCTTCGAACAAACAACTCATCAAGATAATAGGATTTCCAATGGAGCTCAAAAGGCGGTTGGGTTTTTATAGTAGCAAAACATCAAGTTAATAAATCATCCTATACGTTTTGGGGTTTTGTGGTCAACGGTTTCAATCCTCGGAAGAAACAGAAGTTTTTAAAATGGCAATTTTGATTATCCCAATCGATGACTGCTGATTTTAAAGAACTAAAAGGTGTATCAATCTATGTGCAGAATACTTTGGAAAATAATTTCAATAAAGCATTTTAAATCAATCTATTGTTTGTTACTATGACTATATGCAAAATTAAAAAGACGGCCCTTGTATTTTCCGAAGGTTCAGTAATAGAAACAGCTGTACATTATAGTTATTTGGACGTGAAGAGACCAATTGCTACAATCCTTGTTCATAATTCCGAACTTAAAAATTTTGATGTATTACGTAACTTAAATAACAAGTTGTAACAACAACTTTCCAACTTATTCTTGGTAAACGATTCATTGAAAGTAGTGAGGTAAGACGCTACGAAATTATGTCGTTATTGAAGAACAATTTCCAACTGGTTTTATTTTCGTGCGCTGACAAAATACAACAGGTTTTTTTTTCTCGTTCTCTACAAATGTGCTTCCCACTTGCATACGAATATTAAGCATTTAACAACAATCGCGCATATTTATTTATTACTCTTGAGAAAGGTTGTTGTTTCCTATATCTCTCCAATTAACAACTTCGTTTATAGATTTCGATACGCTGGATCCAATAAAAGTTACCCCTACTTTCTATCTCTTACGGTAAGGGAAGTATAAGTTTTAGAATGTTGGGAAACTTTGATCCCTATCTTTTGTCTTTTTCGGAACGTAATTCAAAAAATAAACGGGATAGGCAAATGGGGGTGACGGGAATCGATTCTCCGAGTCCGAGTTTACTCAGAAACATGTAAGTCAAGCCTATGTATTGCGCTGAAAAGTCTGATGGTAGCTACGGGTGATTTTTTTTACTTAAATGAATGCGTACTTAAAAAAATCAAAATTTAAACATTTTTATTAGGATGGTACACATGAAACTATTTCGTATATTGTGCTAATTGTATTGTAATGTTACAACGAAACGTCTACGAGGTTATAACTTATAACCATGAACATTGAGAGGGTGAGATAGATTCTACCAGATTTAGGCCACAATAGACCCACTTCTTTGATATTGGTTAGAATATTGATTAAAAGAATTGCCCTAATGAATGATGAAAATAAAGTTAAAAAAGTAGTTAAAACCAGACAGTATGGTGCTGGTTAGAAAAATTAATTAACCGAACTCGCAAGATATAATAAAAAAAAACGTTGATAAACGACATGAGAAACTGAACGCCGAATACCATTTAACTATTATCTCTTGAATGCTTCCATGCAATCAGCAATAATGACCTTGGACTTATGCATAAATAGGAGAGATCTTTCATTGTTCTTCTCCTAACATTAAAACAGATTCCCGCATACATGTGCGTTAATGCATAATCTCGAATAAGATGCTTGTGTA
This sequence comes from Oryctes borbonicus, assembly GCA_902654985.2. Lineage (NCBI taxonomy): Eukaryota > Metazoa > Arthropoda > Insecta > Coleoptera > Scarabaeidae > Oryctes > Oryctes borbonicus. Next base: position 3,024,254 of record LR736885.1, on the reverse strand, counting down.
AAGTACGATTAAATACTGATTTCATTATATCTCCAACATTGTTGAAACGTACATAACTCCGGTGCAAAATCTAGCGTTTAAAGTCCGATTTATTGCTATCTGTAATTATTGTAAGAGGAACTATGTATGCATGCAGTGTAGATAAAAAAAAGCGCTTTTTTCTTACATTCCATTCGAAATTGATAAAATAGACGATAATGGTGAATGTTTGGTTCTGTTCAGAATTGAATTCAAGATTGTATATTAGCGTACGCTTGATATAAAAATAATATTTATCCAACGTTTGCTTTTTTTAATAGTAAACAGTTTTACTTTCAGTTTAAACTATTAGCTGATCTAGTTAGTCAGCGGATATCATTGACGGTTTACTATAAATAAACAAAATCCACTAACCCAATGTCACCGTTTCATAACAAAAGGATCGTATAACGTCAACAAACGAGACGAAGGAAAGTGCATTGTTTTGTTTTACGCAGTGTTTCGTTTCTGTTGTATCGCCAGTTACCACTAATTGCTTACATAAGATTGTAGACATATTTCGTAACAATTCCTTGAGTATAAAGTAAAATATATACCAAAATAATTGCTGCAAGGGGGATTACGTGTTTTGTTTGGTTTATGAAAACATCTCTCAAACAGTCACTATGTGTTGCCAAAGTAGATACAAGTTGATTTGTCTATAGAAACTTTTTCCCAAAAACAGCAAAGATGGCATTTCTTAATGCCACTTCACACTAACTGCTTTGAAGTTGGGTTTGTCTACGTCTACTCTGTTCGTGTATGCCCATTTAAAATACGCGGAAAGAGGATGACGAGAAACATTCACCTGCGTTTGCGAAGAGTGAGAGCACGACCACCCCCTTTAAAATTAAAAACTATAGTCCGTCTAGAAAGTATCCGGAAAACAAAAAGCACAGCTATAATTTGACGGTATATATTTTTATTACTTGAATAATAAAATCACAACAAATAATTCATCTCATTTACTAATACAATCTCCATTTAACTGTAAACACTTAACTAAACGTTCGGGTAATCCCGAAACGAGGTCGACGCTGTACTTTTCGGTGATAGTGGTCCAGGCTTGTAAAACTGACCGAATCAAATCTTCTTTATTTCGTGGTGCTGCTCGTTCTACTTCAATTTTCATTAGTCCCCATATGTTTTCGATGGGACTAAGATCTGGGGAAGCTGCTTGCCAAGGAATTGTTGGCAAGTTTTGTTCTAGCATCCAAGCTTTAGTGTTGCATTATCCTGTTGAAAACGCCACCCTTCGGGATATAAAGCTCGAGCCGTTTCAACACGAAAGCCATTAAGAATTTCACAATACTTTGCACTATTAACCATCAATTATACAGAGAAGTGTAGCACCAAGCTGAGAAATTGCTCTCCAAACCATTATTTTTGTGGGAAATTTGGAAATTTGAACGGTAACATTTTCTCTTGATAGGATTTTTAAATGATTTGCACCAAGCTGAAAATAACTTTCGTCAGATATAAAAACATCACTAAAATTATCGTCTCGAAATCGTTGGCAACAATCTATTCTTCGTTGTTTTTGTAGAGGTGTCATTGCAGGGATTTCTTTTTTTTTGGTTTCTTGGATAAGTAACCCTGTCTTCTTACTGAAATGCGGACAGTTTCTGAACACACTCTTATTTGACGTTGATTTCCCAATCTGTTAGCCAGTTTTCGGAACCCTAGGCGCGAGTTTTGTCGTCCTAAAGTCACTAAAGCGTTTAGATTGTTTCCGCTAATCTTACGCGGTCTTCCAGAAACTGGTCCATGGTTCATATCTCTCCTATTTTTTATCCTCTTTATTGTCTCATATACTGCACTTTTTCCGAGTTCAGTCAATTGCACTAATTTTTTAACGTTTTGAACACCTTTTCTATACAAATATTCCACCAACTTTCTTCTTTCTACTTGCGACATTATTTCACAAATATTAAGCTTGTTGATAATCAACAATATTGCTGGTGTTGTTATATGATTTTTGCCATGGCCTACAGTCGCCACAACCTACTTGATGCATTACTTTTGTCTTAGGATGTAGCAAAAAAGAAATATATTAAAATTAAGAAAAATAATAAATTCCGGATACTTTCTAGACGGACAATATATTTAACGCCACAATTCAGCGTTTAAAATGAATGAGATGCCAAAACTTATCGAAGAGAGATATACAAATATGTCTCCTTAAAAGATAAAGGGGATATATAGATGCTTGATGAGTAACAGGATGATCCGTAGAAATTTATTATTCCTTCAATGAACTGGATTTTCGTCTTCAACTTGATCATCAGATCTCATTAATTCCTGAATCCTGTCTATTTTTGTTAGAAACCTGGCGACGTTTAAGTGGCATTTTGGGGCATTTAATTTAGGTCAGTCTGTATACTTCAGCAGGACGTTTTTACCTGATTTGTTAATTTCCAACATCTTCCGAAGGATGTGCGATTTAAAAAACAAACGTGGGGGCATGTTTACGTTCGTAATTTAAACATAATCGTTCTTTATAGAAAACATGAACCAAAATCGCAGGTCAAAACAAAACATACAAATAAAATGATGCATTGTTTTTATTTAGTATCTCTTCGACTATTGGTAGAAGCAGAATTATTTTTTACGTTGCTGCTGCAGATTTTCTTCTACATTCTTTCGATTGTCATGAAGGATTTCAACGAAGTTGAAGAACCGGTAACTTTATCTTTATTGCAATATAAAGTAACACACTTTTACGTTTAAAAGCATCAGAAGTACAAGACCAGCTACTTGTAGGAATAAATTTTAATGGCGACCAATAAAACAGTAAACCACTTTTCCTCTTTTCCGAGAAGACATTCCTTGGTACATATTCATATCCTAGCGTATGAGTAATTCACGAAAAATTTGTAGCATTTGTGTCCATTATTGGGACCATTTTAATATACGCCATATGATACGTAATCACTTAACAGAATAACCATAAAGTTGTGTAATTATCTGCTATATCTACCAATATTCTGAGTCATTTAATAATTATTCTAGTTATCAACGCAATTAGACTAGATAAAAGATTTTTATGTATATATTTTTAGAGCTTGCTAAATAAAATGTTGTTTTTAATAGTAAATAGTTACTACGTCATATATTTCATAAATTCGTTATATATTTAGATATAAACATAATCAAGTGGTTTCCATACGTGGCGGTATATTTTTGGTAAATTGTACCTCATATAGCTAATTTCTTTCAAAGAGGTAATAATGCATCATCTTAATTATCTGTGTATTTTTTGATGCAAAGATTGGCATCCTGAAATAAAACCTGGCGAAATTCTACATGTTCTTACCTTTGGTTTTCTCAGCTTCTTAAGACTAGAACGTCCTTCAATGAGCACGTTATCGTTCGTGAACGTTACATTGCACGGACTCGGAGGACACTCCAGCAGTTTCTTCCAATCATCTTCGTCGTCATCCACTAAAGATTCATCTAGGGTAGCTCCAGGAAGAATGATGATGCCACCTTCACCAGGCTATAATAAATGCAATATTAGATTTTCGGGTTCGACTCGTTTGTAAGCTTTTATGGCCGTTGAATATTGTAAATATTTCTTTTAGAGTGTAAAAATTCGTTTGCGCAATGCTAGCAAACACCACAAATTATTTACAAAAAAACGTAGATTTTGTATATATTAGAATCCAACCAAATATTTGTTAATTTAGTTATAAGAGCTTGTGAGGCAAGGTATTCAAAGGAATTAACAAGGAGGTTATGCTTGAATGCCCGTTTCACGGTAGCTGGCAAAAGATTCTACCAACGACCATTAGAGGTCTATAGCAACTCAAGTTAGGGTAGCTCACACTAAAGTACCACAAAAAGGGTACAAGCGTTACACCCAAAAGATCATCACGTATGAGTTGAATTTTGTCAGTGAAATGAGAATTTTGCTAAATTTATTTTAGCCTATACTCAACATCTTCGATTTTTCCCATCGAGACAATCTACAGCGTTCACCTTATTGCAATGGAGAAGCAAACAACGTGTAACAATTACAAAAGCACACAAAAAATTCCTGTGAAATTGAAGAAGACTTCATGTCCGCTACAAATACAGCCTCGTAGGTACGTCGAGTAAGATTGCGTCCACATCAAGAAAGTATCAACTTTAAACAAAACAACAGAAGATCAAAATCATTATTTTGGTACCATCTGCTAAAATAAATCCCTAACTTTGAGAATATCCTGTATAACTCCTATACTTATTAGGATTAGTATTTCTTCGAAAATGAGACCTTATCTTTTCCTCAAAATAAGCGAATTATTGTTGATACGAGATGTCCTTGAGTTTATCCTCGATATCGCTTTTTTTTTTGGTGGCCGGAACTTCGACAGAAATCGTTTTTTTTTTATTACATTACACAGTTACAAATTAGTGCGTAATACGCTAACCAGCGACAAATGCTTGCTCGTTTATCAACCATGAACCTACACGAAGTATTAACGACTTTTAGGACGCTTGGTGTTTATAAACAATGTCTGATGGGAAGATTTATTTTTACATAAGCCGATGACCTTGCGTGGTCCATATGTGAGCTCTCAGATAATGTGAAACGTGTATAAAGTACATAAGAAACATAGTTGTATTCAAAACGAATGCAAATTTAATCCTTTGTTAATTATTGGGTCTGTGACTCTTTTGTAGTTTATTCACATTATGAAAAGCATTGTCTAAACGGAAAGACGTACAACTTACATGCATCTATAAATTTGACACAATCTTAAATTATTATTTTATTCTTAAACTTGAAAACTTTAGCTGTACGAATGTCTTAAGCGCGAGCGAAAAATTCCATGAGTTACATGAACCTCGCAGAAGAATAACCTGTTTATAAACGGCCGCTTAAAAAGACCTAAAAGAGAAGAAAAGGAGTACCTAACTGGTTCTGAAAGAAATGACAAGCTTATGTTGTGGTCTGCATACATTCTATAAATATCATTCTTCCGTTGCAACCAATAGTTCGCTCTTTGTGAGAGGATGAAGGAGAATGGACTACTATTCGATGATAAACTTATTTTGAATGTTCAGCCGACATTTTTGAAATCTCCAACTTCTTTCTATATTGATTTTAATCGCGAGATCCATTTTTTATCATCAATATTTAGACGTTAAAATTATTGTTTGAATAAGCTTGAATGATTTCTCTACATTTACCCAAGCGTTTTATCCAAGGAAACGCCCCAATCAGATTATTTATTTTTCACCATTTGGTGGTACTGTATTTTGTTAATAATATAATAAGATTATTTCTAAGGGCGTAGTTTTTTATTTCAAATATGTTTTCCATCAATTATATCAATCAGTTGCAATAATAAGGTGTACTTTTTTATCTTCTATATGCTGACTGTTTGACTCATGCTGTATAATAGATAGCAACTTATTAACTATTAGAAAACAAACAATTGTACCTGTTATCAGATAACGGGAAGGAGGTTATCTAAGAATTATTACTGCTTCTCCAATGACGATCACATTCGACTTGGAATTTGATCAAAGTGACGGCATTGTAATCATAAAATATCTATTTCGAATTAATATTGATAATTCTGAGAAGACCTCTTAGGAAAAAGAGGTGTCTCGTGTTATTTCTAATCGTACGCTACTGTTTATGGTGTTACATTGAAATTGTTACGGTTTATAAACATAATAAGCTTTGAAAAAATGGATGCGTTCCGCTATTTTAAGACTTACTGCCGTATTAATTCTATTCTGTCTCTAACTTCATCAGTGTCTTGAAGAGTCGTTATGTAAACTTTTTGTTCAACGAAACCTCAAAAAATTGAAATTGGGAGATTTTGCAAACCAGAAGATAGAACGGCCGCGATTGTGTTTATTCAAGTATTCTCTTACATTACGAGCAAAGTCGGCAGGAACTCCATCACGCATATGACGTGTACGTTCAACGGTATCTCCTCCAGACTTTCTTTCAATACGTTGGGGGTGCCAGACAATTTCGTAGATAAACGAGCCCAATGACCCTGTGATTAATTACGTTCAACGAGAAACTTTGTTTGGTGACCACATTCCCGAAATTCCCGAGTTAGCTAAATTAAAATCGAGAACTTTTATATATTTTTGTTGTTGAACGTTACATGATTTCAAGGAGCTAATAACAAGTTTTACGTTGGAGCCCATAATTCGTAGTTACATTACTGTTCCTATAGCAACCTTCTTGTACGTATCATCATCATTATTATTATACGTGAAAATCAAAAAATAGAAAATTTATCGATAGAACTAGAACAGGTGACAAGCAAATTTCATTTTGAACACGGAAGGCTGATCTCGTATGAAGCAAATTTTCAATTCAGAACCAAACAAGGAATGTTGCTGCGTATAGCTTTTGCGCTAATGTACACGCGCACAACTGCTTATTTTGGTTTGCGATTGTTAAAATTACGCATACATATAAGAGATAATCTGCAATTTAAATTAAGCACTCGCTCGCCACTTAAACGGTGCCATGTTTAAATTAAACGCCGGGTCCGATTTCCTTCGCCTACAACGTATAAATTTCGATCCACGAAGACTTTTTCTTTTCGAGCAGCTGTACTGAAATTTCCAGTTAGTATAACGGCGATTGAATCTATTGAATTATTAAATACGACTTTACTGCTATAAATCTGTCCCGATAAATCGTAATGTGGCGCGAGTTATTGTTGCAGAAGGCGTTTCGAGCGATGCACAATCTATCTGGTTCGCAATCGACCCAGATGTATCTATTGGTAGCAAGTCCATAATTTTAAAGCGAGATTGCGGATATTTAATGCAGTCGGTTGTTATGCTTGTCATTATCGCGCGTATGGTTGGAATTTATGCAAGTAGAATGTTATTCGGAACCTGTAAAATATGCGATTTCTAGCCTTCTCGTATATGGAAAAGTATGCGTGTTAATTGAATTTAACAATTACATTAAAAGAAGGAAATCCTGTAATTTACAGCTTCCAATTTGACAATGTTGTCAGATTACAATATCAACATTGAAAGAAACTTACTAAGTAGTCTTAATTATCTATTAATTTCCCCATTAAAAGCATAAAATTGCGATTCGGTCTTTAAGTATCTAAGACTCTTTGCAAAATGTCTTCCTTGTTATTTCCAGTGTGACTCTCACTCTGTATGATTACCTTTTCCTGTTCTTTTTGATATACAAAATTAAGGGGAGAAATGGTTAAATAGAATCTAGAAAGAAAATTTAGAAGCACAAAGCAATAGACAGGAAAAGCTGGAGGAGAACAGTGTAAAAGGAGTCATAAAAAAATTGTAAATAAACTTATTAGCAGAAAATTGAGACCAAACTAATACAAAACTCATGCCCAAGGCCTACAATGTAATATTATAAACGAGGAAGAAAGTTGCTTTAACGAAATTAATTAATTAACTTTACGGTCGCATGAATACGTCCCCTAAACACTCTTTCGGCACTTCTTTGTTGCCAACAACGATGATTTTTCCATGAGGACTTATCAATTTAATGTAATAATAATAATAAATTCATTTCAGAAGACAAACTAACAGGAAGATTCGCAACTAAAAGATTGGCTCTATGACTTCTGATGTTACCAACAACCTTCAAATAATGGAAACATTTTTTTTGATGAAGGAATTAGGCAGAAGACAAATTAATTATCCGAAAGACCGTCGCTGTAGTGAGGTGATATTAGTTCCAAATACCCCCGCCACCGAAAAAAAAGCCAAAGGAATTTTATTGTTGAGCGAGTGGACATAGTAGTTCTCTGATCGCGTTATACGACTACTTTCGATGTTGTAAATTGGAGGTACAGTATATGACATGATACTAAAAAAATTTGATCCTAGCACACAACGTCTAACTCGGTCTAGTCAGACGTAGGACCTCTCATCACCGACCCGTTAACTCGACGAAGTAACCCAGGTTGAACAATGAAAACTGAAGATTAATCGAGTTAATATTTTCTGACGATCTAAATTACCTCATTTTCGAAAAGAAAAGCATGTTCAACCAACGAGAATATGTAAATTTTCCAACGCCAGCAAATGTAACAGCGAAAGTAAAATGAAAAGTTTGTTATCGTGAAATGTACGCTTTTTTTACGTAAATTTAATTAGATCAACGTAAATATCTCATATATAATTAGTGGTTATTTAACGAATACGGCTTCGAATTGTTATGGTAGCGATTATAATTATTGTAAAAAAGTGAAATTTAACGACTGACACGAAATATTTTCGCGTCAAACGGAATACTGAATGGAATGTCCAATCGTTAAATTTCCACCGTAAAAGTACGCATTTTGTGAGTTTGGAAATGAACTATTACGTATTATTTTCGTACTTGGCGTGGATTTAGAAAAGAATTGTCGTAATTGTTTGGTATCAATGTAGACGGCATTCTTTAATTCAAATCTTTGTTTACGACAAATTACTTATAATTAATTGATTTTAAGTGTATCAACATGATCCAAGTCAGTTATCTATGGACTCAAGTTGTACTTATTTTGTTGATTGAGTACTGAATGTCAGATAATAATAACGAATGCGAAATCGGCGGATAAAGGTCGTAGAATATAGAAAAAGAATTAAAAGTTTAACAGTACAAATACGTGACACGATTTTTATATTTTTACGTTGTTTTTTTTTTTTACAAAGTAGTACCAACTCCGTCTTGAAACGAGCGGTTTAATGTTTGTAATAAACTATTAAGTTACAAAGGTTAGTCAATATGGTAAACAAATTTATAGGAATATCCCGTTACATTATGACAATGTACTATCGGAAAATAATGTCTTGAATCATCCAATTTTTTCGGTAGTCTTTGCTGTCGTCTGTTATTATATTGAGAGTTGAACTGGTTAACTGTTGTAAACTTCCCCGTTCTCTTTACCTGGCTATTGCTATCTTTTCTAACACTGATGAAAGTAAATTTAGTTGAGATAAATATAGCGTTTTGTAGGATATTGAAACGACCCCCCGACTATATTATGAAATACATTTAATAATCATCTGTTCGCCATAAACACAACAGGGGTGAATCGTAAAATGCAAAAATATTATTGAACGAAAATTATTATTATAGTCTGGATGTAATATAAATTATGGCGAGTACAAATACATTGTTTATTAATATAATAAAGTATTTAAATAAAAGTACTTCAGCCAGTCGAATACATTTCTCTTATACATAAAAAGTATCCAATCAATAAAAATAAATAAAAATTCTAAAATACAAATAATAACATTCTATTATAAAATGCAAAAGAATAACATAACTGTAAATAAAAATAAATTTTTAAACAATGACGATAAAGCAAACAAAACAATGGTGCCGGCTGCATGTATGCATACATTATATTATTAATATTTGGTGTAACATTCCTTGTTCTATATAACTTGTTGAAACCTACGGCGCACGGATTTAACCAAGTTTTGGCAATACTGCGCTGGTACTTGGTGCCATATTTCTTCACAATGTTCGCGCAACGCTTGTCCATTCTGTAAGTTCCTATTTTGCAAAATATCGTCCCAACATTGAACCATGTATCCTCAAAGATTTTCAATGGAGTTTAGGTCCGGTGATCTTGAGGGCCAGTCGACTGTGGTGTGGCGTTTAGCCTTCCATTAATGGGAACAAAATCGTCAGGACCATGACTTGACATCCACGCCTAATAACCAGCTGTTACCCTACCACCAGATTTCTTTCGATCGTGGAGGTCGATATACTTTTAGTTTACTATTCTGGTCACTGTGAAATGTCTTTTCGTCCATGAACACTATGTCTGTCCAATCGAAATTTAAATGTTGTATGGCAAATTCCATGCGTCTTGCAGCATGCTGTTCATCAAACGACACAACATGAGCAGGTTTTCTAGATGTTATTTGTGCTTCTGCTAACCGTTTACGCACAGTGACACTGCTGACTTCTACATTCGTTTGGCGTAAAATATCTGCGCTGCTTAAGAAAGGATTGGCTTCTATGCAGAATATCTTCGTCTGAATATTAAATATTTAGTGTGTTAAGAAGAATTTCATCTTAGTAGGGTACTACATGGACTAGTGGGACTGTTTACCATACCACTGAGTACCATTTCGATATGTCTTACAATCGAATTAATTTTAATTGGTAAAATATTCTTATATCGTTTCGACGACTTATATCCAAACATTTAGATCAAAAACAATAGCCTTTCATTTACGAGCGAAGATTCTACCTAATAAACAAAGATAGTAGAACTCACCATCTTTTACGCCTTATCTTACCAACAGTTGTCCAGTATATTTTTCCCCGATTTCACATTTATACCTGTTAGTTCGAGATTCACTAGGTTTTATTGCTTTCCGATTCACTACATTATTTCTTGATAGTACGTATTGATTTCTTGGATATTGCTTGAAGTATACAAAAGATAAAGTCGGCCCGTGTCATGAACATTCATTGAGATATATGTACGCCTTCAAATTTGTAAAGATGAAGGATAATAATGCAGTTAACGCTAACGAAAGAGAATTTTTGCAAGTGACCTAGGGGGTACTTGGCGTAGATATAATTTCATATTTAAAAAATAAATATTACAATAGTCAAGCAATTTTCTTTTAATCTAGCCATTACGTTTTCTTTATACTATACTTTTCAATTTAGTAAAGCTTTAGATTACCAGTTAAAACAATTTTTTTTATTAAAATATCTAGTATAAATTTACTATTGGTTTTAAGAAGTCATACTTCTAGGGGAAGCCTAATTTCTACTTTGGCTTCAGTATAAATCAGTTAATAAATGCTTTTACACTGAGAAAAACATTGCATTCGATGCAAACGGCATTGGCTCAACAGATTTTTAGTGGTGTATATAGTGTGATTCAATACATAAAATTATATTCACATTTAGTGTTGCGTCAACATTGTTGTATGCTGGAGCAACACTATACTTAGAGCCACTCTAACGTTCAAATAGCTAAAGTTCGCCGCTTTCCGTGCGTTTCACAAAATTAGCAAAGAGTAGACAGACTCGTGTTTGTCGACTCTCGGGGAAACCAGTAGGCAACACCCACTTAACCCATTCTCATGGGACGAATAACTACTGAGTAATATACTTTAAATATGTACACATTAAATTTGGAAGCTAACCGGACCGATGTGCAAAGAAAAGATTCCTTTCCATTTACCTCTGTAGACGCAAACTATAACGGCTGGACTGCATTATATTTGATGGAAATAATATCATATTATCGATAAATTAGTGTTGGATCAAAACAAAAATAGTGTTGCTTCAATACAAAGCGCGAACACAAAGAGCAGCATTGAATCAAATACAATTAAGTGTTCGTTTAATCGAATTTTGAGTTAAGTCAACGCAAAGCGGTGTTGACTTAACGCAGTCATTTTCCTCGGTGTACAAAGACTGCGTTGTCCGTGTATAAAAAAAAATATGTATATATATATATATATATATATATACATATATATATATATATATGTGAAATTGCCAAATTAAATATTTAAAATTGATAATTCTGTAGGAATTACATTACCATGTTTAGGACACGCTGGAAATTGCACAACTGGAAACAGGAATAGATAGGAGTTGCTAGTCATTTCATGGATATCGTTTGTTTATTTATTTTTGTTTTGGCAAACAATAACAAACAAAAATATATTTTATGTATATTATATATTACAGAAGAATGCAGGATCTTTTTCAGATTTTTTCTTCTTCCAATTGTGAAGACATGGTTGAACCAAAATTAATGTATTTTAGTTTCGGAAATTACTAGAATATTATTATACCTTTAACGCGTCGAAGAACGATTACCTCTGTAGTTGGTTATGAAATTATGGTACATGTCGTATTAGCATTGTAATGTTTTATTCAAGATTGTGGTGTTCCTGATTACCTCTTTGTTCGATTCTGTTTGTCGTTATTAAAAATTGCTTTTGAGAATGGTTCTCTACACTTTTGAAGAACGCACGGGCATTATGTATGCCGAAGCTCGATCAAATTTTTTCGAAGCATCAAGGGAGATATCCATTAATTCCTAATGTTAGAACATTTGTTATCGTGCACAGACGTTTTGGCTGTTTCAAGAAATTAAAATTATTCTTGTTCACCGATGGAAGCAAGTTTTAGTCGCGATGATGTTTTGAATCTACATAATATGTACTATTGGAGAGATGAAAATCCTCATCAAACCGTAATACAGGTTCACCAATTCGACAATTACTTAATTGGTCCTTTTGAATTGCTCAATCGATAGCCAAATTCTATCGAATTTTTTTGGAAAATGAACAGAGCAATTATTAGAAATTGTCCCAATGTACATTATTCAAAGAATGTGCATCCTGGCACGCCAGCTCACTTTTCTTGAAGAACAAGGGAATTTTTGTAATGACGATTTGGAAATAGGTGGCTTGGTCGTGAGGCACCATAATTCCCACGATTTTTCATTTTGGGTGTTTATGACGTGAAGTGCTTGTCGTAAAATTAAATAATGAAGAGCAATTATTTATATAAATATTAAAATAGAATTATGGAGTTGGTGATAGATGTCAGCAATCATTAATACAAAGACTAGAAAAGCATATCTAAGATCGCTTTTAGAGCGAAGTACGAAGTATTTTTTCAAAATTCAATCATTGTTCTTCTTTGTTGTTATTATTTTTAAAAATCTTGTCGACCAAGTAGCGATTTTTTTTTGTTATGAGATATTGAAGAGAAAAAATTTTTTAAAAGAAAATTTTCAAACTTTCCAAGTCTTGTTCATATCTAGAAAACAAAGAGACTTAGGACATTAATGTATAAGACGGTTTTTTATTATTTCATGGTTCTTTATCGCGTGGTACTCTGCATTGTAGTTTTTTCAATGCCATCCTGCATATTTAAACTTTCATTACATATATTTTAAAACGTTATTTCATAAAATGCGCAATTTTGCTTTCTTTAGTTAGTTTCTTTGCCCAACAAAACATTTCAATCTAATTTCATGGCGTATCAACGCCATTTTTTAAAAAGGTGCTTATGCAATAAAAAGTTAATCTTGCGCGGTATTTATAGTTCAGTTGATGAATGGATGCCTATATTTAAACAATACGTATTGACGTATTAATAAATTGAAATTGATGGATCGATTGTTTAGCTTCGTGCAATTTGTCACATTATTGGAACGTTGAATATTGCTTGGGGATAAGTTCAATCATCTCACTATTTTAAGTACCTTTGAGGATATTGACAGGTTAATATCAGAACTTTGGATGCTTCCATTTAACAAAATCCAAAAGAAAATACTTTCCCGATCTGTACACGCGGTGGCAAAAATAATTTACTGACATAATCTTCCAATCTCAACCAATCAACACAACCAATTTTAATGCTAAATTTAAAAGCATTTGGAGGTGGGAACTCCTTCTACAAAAAAGACTAATACAAAACAAATTCAATTAGTCTGTTTAAACATGACAAGCCAGTTTATTTGTAATATTTAAAATCATTTTAAAGTCACGGTTTTCGCAGGAAATACATTATCGTTGTGTTCAATCTGCATGGTTGGAAATGCAAAAACCTTTGTGGTTTATCATGGAATATACAGGAAGATTGTTCGATAGAAACTTTGTGCGACATGGCTGCCATGGTTATAGCATAAGAAACATTGTTGACAAACGAATTCGTGCCTTTGAGATTGTGCATTAGGAAATCTTTCATAAATTCCTTAATCTCTGCCTAAACACTTTAGAGATTGCCTTGTTCGAATAGCGCTAAGTATATACAAACCTTTCGATATGTGGCATGATTCACGATCTGTACTCTCTTTAAAAACGAGACGTTTTAGTGCATTCCGCGGCGTTTGCATTGCTAATTAAATAAAACATGTCACATATAAGCGTACACGAACCTTTTTAACTGTATTCGTAACGTTTTGCGGGCTGGAAATAGCAAGCAAAGCCAGTGGGTCGGGATCTCTCTTCCATTTAGTAATTGGAGTTAATTGTAGAAAGAACATTAGAGAAAGAAGAGAGGTTGGGCAGAACGTGACTCATACAATACGAACTGTACATTTTTGTATGTTTAAGCGATTAATTGCTCAATTAAAATCGTTTTTATAAAATTATAAGCTTTCAAAGCTTACAAAAGAATAACTAATAGATAGGTTTAAGTGTAATATACCGAATATCCCGTCAAGCAAAACGATTCAACATTACCAAATAAAATGCGTTCAATTAACTTGGAGATGTTTGGAATTGAAGGTATAAGATTGCATATTCGAGGTTAATTCTCCACCGATTAATGATTAATTTTGAACAGAGTAAAGAAGATATTTACAATACAATTGGCCAAAATGTAATGGTTATATTTCCCAAAACAAATCGTAACCTAAAAAAATATACCTTTGGTCGCATCTTCTCTTTTGGTTTAATACTGCCATCGTTACCAACATAATCTGGGACATCTTTCCTGCTAGTAAAATCGAACACTAAACTGTTTTGTTGCTCTTTCTTAGGAGTCGATCTTTTCCTCGGCAAATTTGGCACTTCTCTAGCAACGTTCACTACACCGTTTTCACTTTTACTTGTAGAAGAGGTAACACTACCGTTCAACTTGTTGATCAAGTTCTTTTCTATCACCTTATCACTTAATTTACTATTATTTCTCGGTTCTGTCGGAGAAACATCGTTGTTTTTCACTGTTTGCCTCTGCTGCGGTGCAGGTTTCTCCGACGATTGGCTAGGTTTTTTGAGCAAATTAGATTGGTCGTTTAATTTCTGATTATTGACGGTCTTATTGACCTTAAGTTCGACATTATTGTCTTTGTGATTCACTTTTAATTGTTCTGAACTTGGCACTGCGTTTCCCACTTCTTGTTTTGAACTTTTAACTACTGTTTCCTCCTTGGGTGATGGTAAATGATGGATTGTACCGTTAATGGTGGTATTTCTAAGTTCTTTTACAGATGACCCACTCGATTTAATAACCTTTTCATGATTTGGAATGGATTTTGGCATTGGCGGATACAATTCTTTCTTAGGCGAGGATGCTTTTTCTTTAACTGGGCTTAGTATTTCTTTAATTAGACTCGATTTTTCTTCACTCGGCCTCAATTTTTCCTTAGTTGGACTAATTTTTTCCTTAGTTGGACTAATTTTTTCCTTAGGTGGACTAATTTTTTCCTTAGGTGGACTAATTTTTTCCTTTTTAGGACTCAATTTATTTTTTGTAGGGCTTGTTTTTTCTGAAGTAGGACTTGATACCTCTGTAGTGGGACTCCTAGCTTCCATTCTATTGTTGTCGATCTTAGGTAAGTGGTCTTTATTCTTATTCGGGGAGGAGAATGAATAGATAATCGAATTACTTCCAATTCTTTTCTGTTTTTCCGGTTTTTTGTCAATAAAATCTTTACTTTTCTCTAAATTAATCCTGTTCTTCTTCTGAACAATACCGTGCTCCTTTTCAGCTTTAATGAAGGTCTCGATTTGCTCTATTCTATGATGATGACTAGACGAATACTTGATAAGGTCTGGGGTTTCCGAAAGACTAGAATTCAAAGAACCATTCACCTCTTCGTAAGGCGAGGATACTTTTGAAACGTCCGGTATAGTCGAAGGTGATGTCGGTGGCAGTGTTATCGGCGGAGTTTGCTGTTTGTGATGCTCTTTGATGGGTGATCTTAGAGGAGGTATCGGCGATCCAATGACTTGCTTTTCTATAGACGCTTCGCGTTTGATTTGCACTTTCGGCCGGTCGGTTTTGGATGGTTTTTCAACATGTGGCTTTTGCTTGATTGGTGGTTTTTTGTTACTCGCCTTCGTCGAGTCTATTATGTTTTTGAATCCGGCTACTTTAGCTGCGACTTCGCCGGTGGGTTGGGGGGGTTTCGTACGTAACTCGGCACGTTCGAATAGCTTCTTTTTTTCTTTCACAATGTCTGGGTGAGGCTTTTCTTTCTCGTCCATCACCGGTTGCACTCTTTTAGGTCTATTTAGACGCATGCCAATGCTATTACTGAAATTCTTGCTGTCTTCTATTTGGAGCGATTTCTGCTTATCGGTCGCGGTCGTGCAGGTTTTGTCACCACTTCCTTCGATAACTTGCGTCGTCGTTTCCTCGTGTAACGATTCTCGTTGTTTCGTTTTTACGTCGTTTGCATTAGTTAGCAGCGAATCGTGGTCAAGGTTCGAGATTATCTCTACGGAACGAGCCCTTTTCATATCCGATCTGGCCGCGTTTCTAGCGTTGTACCGTCCACCACCGGATTTTGCGTTATTATTGTGACGTTGGAATAATCTTTCAGTCTTATTCTCGTGCAGATGGTGGTTTTCGATCTTATTATTAACGGTGGTAATAGGAGGTTCATCGTGACTATCGTAATCGTCTAAAATGTGCTCTAAAGATGTGGCCTTTCGCAGATGCAAGATCGAGGGTCTGGTCTTAGAGGTCGTCTCTCGCAGCGTTAGATTTAAGTAGCGGTTCTTTAACTTACTTACGATACCCGGACCGTACTTCAGCTCTTCAGATGAGTCGGACTCTTCGCCTTTCTCGATGGTTTCGATTAGTTGATCGGTATGGTCAATCCAGGGTCTCTCTTGCACCATTTTCCCGTTGGTGTTGGTAATATTGACGCTGTTGCTATTACATTTCTCGCCGCTCGATACTTCAACAACACGAATATCACCACTGCTACTACTATTACTATTATCAGAACTATTGTTGCTATTGCCACCGTTGGTTATTGCGGTATGACAACGCGATGCGGACGAAGGTTGTTGTACTGTTGTAACGCCGCCGAATGTAACCGAGGAAGAAGTTGACGCGCCGAAGAACGGTGATGCAGAGGAGATTTGAGGGGATTCAGCGGCGGGGCTGCCGCTACTGCTTTGGTTGCTCAGCTGCTGTTGTAGCTGCTTGTTTCGCCTTCTCAGTCGTAGTTCTTTGAGCCAGGGCGGTGTATCGCCCGGCGTATTATCGATGTGTCGATGATTCGATAACATTCCGATAATTTTGCGGTTAAAAATCTATATCACAGATAAAAAGCTTGGTACATTTTTTCTCCATGTTATTCGACTTAAGCCGTAAGGTATTGTTTTTTTTTTTCCTCGGAATTACGCTGGACGATAACAATAGGTGTTCCTAATCTTAATACTTTTACATTTCGATCCGTGCAGGAGAGTTCACAATCAACGAACACAACGAATACACATTTTCACTTACGGTTTTTTTTTGTACGTTATAGACAAATCGCTCCTTCTAAAGTCATTTATTCGGATATCCCTATTTAGAAATTGCTCTATGTTTGACTATAGGACGTATCCCATACTTGTCCAATCTATTGTGATGGAAACCGTTTCACTTAACGTACAATAACGACTAGCGAACTGCCTTATTTCGTACTAAATTTAATACATATGCTGTCAGAATTTAGGTTTTATCTCTCTCAAGTGGACAGGTGTGTGGAATGGTAGAGTGAGAGTATTTTCTACAACTGACGTGATTACTACTCTAAAAAGTGGGGTTTTCAGCGGCACCTAACGTACAACGTACGCATGTCTCTTCAGCAAAAGCTGGTTGTTACGGCTTCGTGCCCTTAAACGTACGAAAACCATATAGTGGATCAATAAATCCTATTCATTGTATCGACAAAGAGTACCGGACACGAAGTGCTTCCCATAAAGAACGGGAATAACATGATGGTGGCGCCATCTAGTAACCACGTTCTGCATATAACACGTTGTAGTTTTAAGTTAGAAACAAAATATTACAGATTCCTTCAATCCAATGTTACAGATATAATTTTGATAAAAGCGAGATAAAGAAAATCAAACGATAAGGTTATTTTAGCTTCTCCGGAAAATAATTGCAAAGAGCTAATTATATTTGAAATTATCGGTGCCTATATAGTTATCATAGTTCGGCAATTATACGTAAGATGGCGCCAGGTTGACGGACTACGTATACATACACTGCCGTTCAGTGAAGTTCGGTCACACAATAAAAATCTAACTATCACACTGTATACAATTATTAATACATAAAATTAGAAAAATATTAAGCATACACCCTTTTCTAAGAGATTAAAGCCATAAATTATTATGTAAAGTAGAAATATTGCGACAACCACAATAAAGTCTCTTTTATTATCATTCCAAGAATTTCTCTGGGAAGTACCGATCTTTTGAAACGGGTCGTTTGGGGATTATTAACCAACAATACATTTAGGAAATATACCGCAGTATCATTCTTGTTTATTTATCACAAGCGTAAACATATAAATTTGCTTCATTTTACTGTTAAACGTGTGTTGGTGTGCGTCTGTCGTTTTTGCGCGAAAGATTTAAGAAAATTTACTTCAAAATGGCACGTGGCAAGCCTACCAGCGTAGAAACACGTTCACGCATTATTACGCTGTTTGAAGAAGGATATTCGGGGTGACAAATTGCTTAAAAAATAAATATGAGAAGTTCAACAGTAAATGACATCGTAAAGCGATATCGGACAACTGGAACTGTAGAAAATCGTGTTCGTCCTGGAGCATCTACGAAAACAACAAAAGCTGAAGATTTGAGAATTGTATTATTAAGCAAACGCAATAGAAAATTAACAGCACCACAAATAGCAGCCGAAGTCAATCGCGGCTGTGAAGAACAAGTTTCGGCGAGTACGGTAAAACGTCGACTTCAACAAGCGGACCTTCATGGACGCATTGCCATTCGAAAACCCTTATTACGTCGGAGCAACAGAGCAAAACGGCTACAGTGGGCCTGTTCTCAGCTAGATTGGTCGTTAGATGATTGGAAACACGTGCTTTGGAGTGTCGAGTCAAAGTTTGAGGTTTTTGGGCAAAATCGACGAGTTTATATTCGAAGATCTAAAATCGAAAAGTGATCCCGAACTGCATTGTGCCTACAGTGAAGCAAGGGCGTAGTTCTGTGTTAGTGTGGGGATGTTTCTCCTTTGCTGGGACGGGAGATTTATGCAGAGTGCAGGGTGTAACGAGGAAGGAAAATTATTTTGCAATAGTCCAGAGTCGTGCAGTGCCATCAGGATTGCGTATAATAGGCCGTAACTTTACATTCATACATGACAACGACCCAAAACACACTGCGTTAGTGTGTAAGAACTATCTAAAGAAGCAAGAAGAACAGCACACCCTGAAAGTAATGACATGGCCCGCACAAAGCCCAGATTGGAACCCGATAGAGTTGTTGTGGGATGAACTGGACAGGAGGATCCGAAAAATATGCCCAACTTCACAAGAACATTTACGGAATATTCTGCAACATGAATGGATTAATATTCCACAATCCATTTTAACAAAACTTATCGAAAGAATGCATAGAATAGTTCGAGCGGTGATTAACAGCAAAGGAGGTTTTTTCGATAAAAAAAAAGTACAATGTTCAGTATGTTATATTAGCCCGGAATAACTTTTTATTTATTTATTTTTGGCTTTTTTACCTGTACATACAATAAAATTGCATTTTGTTTTTAGTTTCGTTTGTTTCTGTAACCTTTGCATATTTTTTACCAACCGACCGAACTTCTCTGAACGGCAGTGTACGTAGGGACTAAGTTTTAAAATTTTCTTTAAATTTAACTCATTTTTAAACATTTTTTTTTACCGAATTGTAAACAAATCTTAATCAATGCTAGGCTGTTGTTCGTCGATCAAAATGGTACATTAACGGAAAGCTCAGGTTTTGCCGAATCTAAAATTATCATTCTTTTTTTGAGCAATTGGAAAGCAAGTACTTAAAAAAGTATTATGTTTGGAGATATCTGGAGATAAAGTAACAATAAACAGGAAATTTATAAATTTATAAATAATACCGCATCTTATTAAACATTAACCAATGAAAACAATTCTAAGATCTGGAAAATGTGTAAACATAAAATTTCATTATAGGTACATAAATACATTAAATATTGACCAATCCTAAGACTTTCGAAAGGTTTTTAAATTACATCATTTTCCTTTTTGCGTAGTGCAGTTATGCACATTAAAAAACCAATACTTGCCGTATTCTTAGTGATCTCCTAAAGACCAGTTGCTCTTTAAGTTTATAGCAATCCAAACAAAAAGGCAAAGTCTATATTCAATTGCTTTTTATTTCTTGCGTTGCAAAAATTCAGGTTTTGTATTTCGGCCTTCATGTCACGGATTTCTACTAAACAAATTAGTCCAGTTTCTATTTTGTTTCCGTTTCCAGACTCAAAAATCAGTCAAAAATCGACCAGTTTTATCCGAGTTTTGTCTTTGTATTCAGTACATTTCTAAGTGAGGTTGAAAACATTGTCGTTTAAAAATTATTTTACCAATATGTTCAAAGAAAAAGAATATTATTATTATTGGGCTTATTCTTATCGCGCATAAAGCGTATTGCATTGTATCCATTTTGCTTTAAAATATTGGCCCGCACCAGATTTAATTTCTTTTTTTATTATTAAGAGGAACTGGGCTGCAATTTATTTATATCTATCTCTTTAATTTGATTTTTATAGTTGGGATTTTTGGGTTCTCATAAATTCTTAAGCTCCCGGAAGGCATCTATTAAAATAGTGATATCTTCAAATGTTCACTGTTTTTTTATTTCGACATAATCTGGAAACTTTTTCAATTTTATACTATTACTATATTGTCGAATTGCAGCATGAAATAAGTTCACGAGGAGGAGAGATATAACACAACTTCGGCGAATAGTTTCCATCGAACAGAATTTGCCCGCATTGATCGGGACACCAAAAACAGTTCAAATCTTCAAAAAGTATGACAAAACTTCCTATCGAGACAAAAATTACATTGGATGCTCGGGGGCAGAGTGATCTTTTTTTAACTTACAGAGATGATGGAAGAAACATATACACTCACTCTGCCCCAGGGAAGCCAATGGAATACGCAGTAAATTTATCGTCAATACAACGAGCTGTATTTCCATGTAAATTTTATAGGTCTACCAACTTAATTAATTGATTTTTAATCTTCCCAAGTATTTTTTTATTCTTTTATGTTAAAATCTTTTCGAACTGTTTCGACTTAAAAGAATAAAAAGAACATCGTATAAAATACAATGTTTGCCTTTCATTGACATGTAGCTTTGGTTTTTCCGTTACTTTTTTTTGTCAACAAAGGGATCCAATTGATATCCCAAAAAAGCCATATTTTGCAAAGACTCCACATGAACACGAGAAATTTAGTCGATGTTAATTCTATTCTGCGAAAAGCAAACGAGAAGCACGCCTTGCATTAGTTTTTTTCGTTGTTTCGTCGTCTAATTTAACCTTTTTTTGCGCGCTTTAAAAAAAAGACCTTCGTGACAACTTTCTGCCGTTGGTATTCTTTTTTGTTCGACGCGAACACAGGCAGAAACACTTTTTTTCAGTACCTACTTCGGCAGTCCGCATGAAATTTCATAAGCGGATTTTTGTCGAGTAGAACTTTCGTTACCCGCATTAGTGTGCGCTTCCCTGCTAACTTTCATAATTGTAAGTCTTTTTGCGAAGCGTGTAGCGCTTGTTCCTTGTTTATAAACAGTTGAATAAAAGGTCCATTGAAAAACGAACGAGAATAGAATTAATTTCGTCACGCAAGGACGATTTGTTGTTTTCGCACTTTTCCGGTAGGGAACCTGCCTGAAAAAGTCATGTACGTTGTATAGGTGCAATATTAAAGCTGCATTTTATTTATGGGCGTAAGGGGGGATGGATTTAAATCAATATCGGACGTGTTTTGCTTTTTAAAACGGCGAATGATGAACGTTAACACGGCCACGCGGATATGATTTTTAACGGAGAGGTAAAAATCGCATTAAAAATAGTGTTGCGAATGATGGGAGCAACTTTAAACGTACTAAATATGATTCTAATATCTGTGAAGTTATTAAAGTTATGGTTCACGCACTCAAAAAAAATTGAATAAAACCCAAAGGTAATAAAAGCGAGTGCCTTTTCATATCTGGCACCAAGGGCGCGGCCAGGTAAGGGCAGAGATGAGCACGTGTCCACCCCTGAATGGTCGCGTTGCGCTTTTTAATATATATTTTTATACTTCTTGAGAAATTGTTCACTTCCATTTACAATGACGTCACTTGGCATACTGATTCGTAATGGCAAGGTACACAATTTCGCGTAAGTGCGTTTGATACAAGCACCACCTTGCAAATACATATTATTCTTCATACTTACGCTGACTAATAAAATTCTATAATTTCAAATCCATGTCTTTGTTAATCTTATCATTATCTACAACATTTATGCGCTACAACTACAACACTTACACAATTACAGAACACATCCGTTATATTTTGTTTTTAGAACCGATAACGTATGCGCTGTGCAGCGAACGTTCTTAGCGATTTCTATGAATACATATGTAATTTAAAAATAAGTTAATAATCTTAGGTTTAATGCAATCATCGATACGGGAAATACATTTGAAATGAGAATTGTAGATAAAATCTAGATACGATTACGCACATGCATACTATACATCGTATGTGTAGTAAAATTAACCACTTCATTGTGTTTCACTGTTTAAACAAGTCGTCCAATTAGACTGTTTTGCTAACACTAATTAATTCACCAAAACTAAATATTAACTTATGGTTATTAAATCCGATATACGCTCATAAATATGTAAACGCCAAGTAAAATAATTGCTGCTTTAATTAACGTTTAATTTCATAAGCAAATTTACCTTTTTCTTTCTCTGCAAATTAAATATAGATGTATTTCCTGGAGCCCTTGTTATGTGACAATTAGTTTAAATCGCCGTTTTAATTATTATTTTATTATTCAGATTTAGGGAAAGTGTTAAGTCAGAGGCTTAGTTTTTCTAGCGGAACATGTGTCTCGCACGACACGAAACCGGAAACCGGGACCAATTTTTTCGACCAACCCTCACACAGTCAACTTGAATTATTAAATAGATACAGCTCAATTCTGCTTATTGACAGCATATTGTCAATTATAACGAGAAACTTAGGAAAAGTCAGTACACTATATGGAATTAGACGTACGTACAATATTCAGGTATGTACAATATTTGTATAAGCAGTTAGTAGTTGCTAAGCCGCGTTCGAAAGACCAGAAAAAAACATTAGCGACAACATTTTCAGGTTCGATAAATAAGTAACTTTCATCATTCGAAATAAGTAACTTTACAGACAAAAATTAACAAAGCTTTTTAGAAATTAGTAAAAATTCCAATTCAATCAATCATCAATCGATAACATTTAAATAATGAAAGGCTGGGGAAGTCGAAGAAAAAGTCCAAAATTGAAGGCTTAGATATACAATTTCAGAAGCAGATCTACCGTATACTGACTATATCCTTCATCAATCTCTGCTTTATTCGTGTTTATTTCAATTGAAACTTGATGACTTGATTCCTCGAGGTAATCGAAACCTTCTCACAATTTAGCTGGGACTATTGGCTCAGTCTAGCGCAAGCTGCAGCATGCACGCAACACATTATGAAACCAATTAGTAACGTAAGGTGCAATAGCTCTTGGTAGTGGAACGGGGATTGTTTGCAGAATTCGATAGACTTCTCGATTGACAGCGAAGGAGAGGGTTGCATTTGAGAGGTATGAAGTTTTCGTGGGGGATACGTTTGATAGTGAATTTAGTCGGATACGTGCGTAATTCTACGCTCGGGAAAATTTTCCTACGAGGAGAGCGTCTGAAGTTTTTACAAATAAACTGAGAGTTGACGTTAATATTTTCGTAAAATTTTACATTTTTTATTGTTAAAACTACAGCATAGAAATCGGCTGAGTGGTTCGTTTAAAGTGAGCGTTAAAAAAAAGCAATTTTGTGAAAAAATGGAAATCTCGCGTTTATTACGGTACATCGACAGATTTGAATCTGCCAGTATTTGCGATTACAGAAAATTCACCTTTGTATAAACTATAAGAATTATTTATATATTTTCTACATGTATTACTCACAAAAAAAAAGTATCTACATAAGTTATTCACTTACATATAAATAAATATATAAATAAAATAAATAAATAAGCATATATTACTATTTAGTTTTCTTCGTCGTTTTCTTGACATTCTTTCTCTTTGCTCCTTTCTTTCCTTTCTTCCCTTGACGCTTTTTTGCCTTCCCGTATGGTCCGAGATATCTCCGAACCATAACCCCTCTCCACCAAGCTTGTATTCTGATTGCGGCAATCGTTTGCTTTAAAAGTTCTTCTTCTCTCATTCGCAATCTCTCTTTGAAGGCCAGCCATTCTTCGATTTCCTTGGAACGCGAGTCGTACTCCATCTGCAATAATCTGAAGCTAACCTCACAACGTTCCTTGTCCACTTTGATCTCGAAAATGGCGCTTTCCAACCGTTCGAGCTCCTTATCGTAAAAATCTAGCCAACCATTAATTTCTTGCGAGCAGTGATTCGCCATTTGTTTCATATACGTGGATATCTCATTGTGAACGCGATTCTCTAGTGCGATTTTATGGTCGTACTCTTGTACGGTGTTCAGCAGTTCCTTTTCCTTGGAATTGTTGACAAAATCGTTGAGATAACAGCGATTTTCCTCCCACCTGTTGACGTGTCTGAGTTCGATGTCCGAAAGGAATATCATGTTCTCGTAGCTCTGCTCGATTCTATGGAAGTCGTCAGTTTTCTGATTGTAGCTATTCTTGTTTTTGTGGTACGATTCGTGCAGTTTACGATTGTACAGTATCAAGTTTTGCAGGTTATTGGTGAAGTTTTGGTATAAGTCAACCATGTCCGTTTCCTCCTTCTCCATGTTCGCGAGCGTTTGCAAGAAGTAATTCGCGCTTTTGAAGCGCTCCACTTCGACCAGCGTATTGTGCAGGATGTTCTGCACGGTGCATATCAACTTCGTTAACTTTCTCTTGTTCGTATATTCGTACAGATCGAATTCGTCCTCATCGATCGTGAACCTCTGATTAGACGGTTTATAACAAATGTTGTTGTACCATGACGCCTCGACTTTCTCGCGCGTCATCACTCTCAAGATAGCCAACTTATCCAAGCATTCGTTCAGGAACAAACAAGAGATCTTTTTAACAAGGCTGGATTCGTCGGTGTTCTTGTACGAAGATACTTGTTCATCTGATACTACCAACTCCACCTCTTCGTTGCTGGTAGGCGCTTTGTAATCTTTAATGACGTTGTCTAAGATGCTTTTATAACCACCTTCGGGGGTGTCCGCGAATCGGACGCTTTGCAATCGAAACGCGTCGGTGTCTAACATTTTTTTCTTCGAGATGCAATTACACTATTACGAAATACCGAATGTACAAGATCGTGTTAGGATTAGAAGTAGACGGGAAAGCTTGTCAAAATCGACAGGAGCTGGAGACCTAGCAACGTAAACATATTTATTGAAGCATGATTGAAGGAGTTTTTTTTTTTCAATTGACTTCTTCAAATTTGTCTTGTTCGGATGCAAATACCAGAAGATCAATAGAAATCTCGTTAAAGAATGGGAAAATGAAAGCTCATTTCACCTAACTTAGGAAAACAATTAGAAATAAACAATGCTCTCCGTGTACGCTATGAAAAGAAGTATTGACTATTTAAATTCTTTTGTGCAGATTTTCGCTTTCATGACAATTTATTATTTCATTAACACTTTAAAATTTGAATCGTTATATGCAATTCACACAAGCCAGAGTTTAGTAAACATTCTACACGATATTTTATGAATATTTTTGATAGTTTCGTCAAAGTAATAACACCTGCTAAAAGAATTGCAGCTCTCATTTTTTTTAAATAAAAGCTGCCTTAGTAATCCACAATAGATGAAAACGATGATAGTAATTATTAAGAAAACAGACGGCGTTCTTTTTTCAATTTTGCTAGAGTGTTAAGAAGAATAACAACTACATACCTCAAGATCTATGTACGATATACCAATCACTTCCAAGCCTGGATCGAATTTTTCAGCTTTGGATAATTTGTACTTCATTCTCCCGTTAATGTTAAACTAATCACGAGACACAGGAAGAGACTCGAAGAACATGTGTCAAACAATCTACTACAATAATTTACAATTCCTTATCTATATTAAATAGATTACGCACATTACTTTTTAATGGATCGATAAACATTTTAGTGTTTTTCGTTGCATGTTACAATTCGAAATTCTCGAGATTAATGTAATGATATGCAGTACCTGATTGCTAATACGTTGATTATCGGTTGTACTGATTTTTATATTAAAAAACATGATGAAGGTAATTTAATAACGCTATTTATAACAAAGAAAAACAGTAGCTAGATAAACAAGTAGCATTCATTTCGATTTTTGATCGACGTATCTCTCGTTAAAAAAATTTCGATAATGAACGTCGAATGTCTGATGTGATGATATGTTAAGTATATGTTATTTAAACGTCGATTTTTTTTACATCTGATCTTGACAATTTTATTGATATTTCATACATTTCTACAGGAATTTGAATCGGCAGAAACGTGAGGAATTTTAGGAAAAAAGGATTTCTAAGTGATATCTACAGACTTAATCTGACAGAATACTATATAGACATCATTCAAATTAACGGGCCACTATTACCATATCGAGCTACAGCTCGAGTCCAACTATGTACTTATGTTCATACATGTTTACATAAATTTTTAGCTCATACATTTAGTCTAATTAAATATGTAGTTGCTCTAGCAAAAATTATAGTTAGATTTAACATAAAGTATTGCTGTCACATATTTTACTGCATCATATTGTTATTTTAACTATATATCTCCCTTCGTGAAGGAGAGAATGAATAATCGTCTATTAAAAAAACAATTAATCAAATAACTTCCAAAATTGGCTTTTTCGGTCGTAATGAACGAGCTCGATTCGACCAACATCGGATCCGATTAGACCTGGCAAATTCAAGCGAATTCGATGAAATTACCCTGACTTATAATTTATTCAACTAAATCAGATATAAAAATCTAACGAGTTCAATTTGAGTCGAAGTTCGCAAGAGCTGTCGAGCTGAATGCTCAACGTGAGTTAAAATACTCGGCTCGTTTTTTCTTGGTTAAGAATTTTCCAACTGGACAATGGATTGCGATTGCACACACTGTCTTGATGCAACACTTAACTTAGGTTGTATAGAAGATACTTAAATTAAAAGAAAATTGAGACTATACCCTTGATTTTGACTAATTTGAGCACTAATTGTTGTTTTTATTGGGTCGGTTTTCTGATTCATTTGAGCAATTCTTTAAGGGATCGGAAGAAAGGATGTAGGTCAACTCTTTGTGTATACTTGTGTTGAAGGTAAAAACATTACAAAGTAAACGTAGACAAACAAATCCAGATTATCAAAACAAAATTATGACAAGGTTTGTATTTCGTTTAAAAATGGTTCAAAATTGGGCCATCGCCAATATGCTATTAGGTTGGAAATTCTCTGGTGAAAAGCTCCAACAATTTAAAAATCGGTAACTTCTCCTGTGCCGTAGTTAAACCCCAGATTTTAGAATGTCCATTTGTTTAAATGACAAATGAAGCGCCTAAATCCATATATTGAAACCCAGCTATGAGATATGTGCGGGTTAAAAATCTTACAACGTCCCAAAATTTTCCATTAGGACACCATTTATTTTCATTACTTGCTCGAATTCATTTTAATGAAAAAGCGTTGGTTCGTTCCCCGTCTACTGTAACGAGGGAAAGCAGGATAGAAGCATTTATACATTTGTGACAATGTATACATGAGGTAAATGCAATTAGCTAAATTGTATTTAATTTGTCTAAATTACTTTTTCGTTAGATGGACCATTTATACACGGACGTACGTTGTATTTTTCGCGAGGGAGATGGCTTTGAAATGTTGGATTGCCCGTAATTACAAAGATAAAATTCCTTTGGAATCCCTTCAGTTTAGTAGAGTAAAATAAAATCTAATGTTGCCTTTTATTATGGATTATCGGTTTGAAATTTTGTACCTTTAATATAAATGAAGGAATGCTATTACACGTGCTATTACAATTTGGCTTCGAATTAATATCAAGGCGTAATCATATTTACCTGAGATTATACCAATTTGGTCAATTGGTTCAACAATTAGGATTATGGGACCAACCAAAGTCAAGAGACAATTTGAAGATAAAAATAAAGCATAATTAAACAAGGGAAACAAGGATTTCATTCCCATATGTGGAAGAAAATTGGAAGATACTGTTAGATCTTATTTTTCTTTTTATTTTTAATTTATTTCTTTTGATTCATCCTTTACCTTTTCAATTTATAGCTCCTTTCATTTTCTCCCACGTTCCTTACTGGAATCGTTTTAAAGCCTCTTAAAAAACATCTAACGTAATTTAATCGAATACGTTTTATATCCAACAACAAAAAAAAGGAGAACAAGCAGAGTCTCATCCCATAAAACTAGGCCCCGCTGCTCGTAAAAATCTTTGAACTTTGCAAAACAGGCAATAAATTCTCCTTCTTTTGGGAACCCAGAAAACATGCGCATTGAAGTGTATGTGTAATACTTTAAAAAGGAGGACTAATCTTATCTAAGATCCCATCTCTCTTATTTGCATAAAACCTACAGGACAGTCTGGTGGTACGAGGCGGAAGATTGGTATAGGGCTACTTTGCAACTCTCAAAAGATAATATCCGCCGGATGTTTTCGATTAGAACTTGTCCGCTGATGGAGAAACGTTTGTCTAAAGGGTCCTTTGAGCGAAAGGAGATCCTCTTCTTAAATGCTACGTTTGATTTGTGTTACAGATAGAAGGAATTATTATACTGACGCATGTGAATTGAAACAAGATGCTATTGAATTAAATGCTGCCGCGAAAGATATTATATACAGTATGGGTAAATAGTGGTAGATTCTTCGATGGCACCTTCATTATGGACAATAAGGAAAATGGCTGCTATACAGAAAAAAATATTGTTCGTGACTCTTAAATAATGCAGTTTGTTACTCTCTTGAAGCACGTTCAATAGAACAGTGCTATAGCAGTTCCTAAAAGTTTAATATTGCGTTAATCTTGATAATTTGACGATATCTCCAATAATTTTTTTTTTCAATTTGCATCCAACTATTCCTCCTTAATTTGAATTGGATATAAAAATTAAACAGAAACCTACAATGCTTTAAACTAAAACGTCAATGGCCTTAACTGAATAATTATCAAATATTATCACACTGAAAGTCACAAAAACACCTCATTAATATTACGCAAAATCTCTTTTTCGTTCTTATAAATTCCACAAAACGTCTATTTTAAGTTCTATTGAACGCAAACAATAGACATTTTCTGCACCCTAATAGCACTTTACCCTTGAAGAAAATGTAATCTTAAAGAACGACAAAATTACAGTTTATTGAAGTAGTAATAATGCTCCAATGAAGGGGAAATTTCTATTCTATGGACGTAAGCAATCCGCTTACGTCCTTCAGAGAGAATCGCTATTACCTTCATATTTTCGAAGGAAATAACCGTACGCCGGGTTCGATGCTATAGAAGTAACAATACTTAATGGTGATGCATCTATGCGGTTATGTAAAGAAGTATGAAAATTAACCGTCCTAAACGATTTATGGCTTAAACGAAGGCTATATGAATATTATAATCGAGGCAGGATAAATATTGATTAATAAAAAATAAATAACAATCGCAGACGGTTTTCGATTATTGGAGTTTGTTAAAATTGTAATCCATGAATCAAATGAGAGATAGTATAAAGAAAAAGTTACTTGTTTTACTTGGTACAGTCACATTTTTATGTTTTGTCTTCCCCTGAGACGATGTATTTTCACCACATGTAGCCGTGCACTAGGATTATTTATAGGATTCGCAGGATTTCCCATTTTAATTTATGGGGGGTATTCCCAATAAACGCGGGGGGACCACTGTACATTAAAAAAAAACTGAGTGTTATGTAAAAAAATAACAGACAATTGTAGAACATGTTTTGGATTTTATTGTAAAGACATCGGCAAACATTTTTATTTTATTTATTATAGTTTGTACATTGGCCTCGCAAATTATTCGAAGTATACAATTATTGGGCGTACCCAAATATTTTCATATGCAGTAATGTGGAGGTAAGCGCATTATTCTGCAGTATTCTGCAAGGTTATCGATTACGTGTCATGTTTAAAGGTTGCTCCTATAAATTAAGCAATTGTGGCTCCAACGAAACTCTATTTCGCAACCAGTTCAATATCTTCCTTTTTCCAACTTACGGTAGGACTTCGAACTATGATAACTTGCGTTATCCATAACTATAACAGACTTATTTTCAAGACCGATCGCCAAACCATTTAGTGATTCATTTCTATATAATAGTCAACGTCTAGAGAGTGCTAGAGCAAAATATCAGCGATCAGCTCATAATGGGGTATTAATATTTAATTTTCTGCCACAAATATTTCTTTAAACTTTCTTATTAAGTTGAGTAAGCAAGTTATATTAGAAATAAGATGAAAAAATATCAATATTCATCATTAGAAATATATCCGCTCTTCCACTGACAACTCTTTAGGGCCTGGTAACTCTACAGACATTCTTTGTAAAACTGGCAAAGTTCTGAGCCCAGATCTTAAGCCAGATAATAAAGAAAAAAGAAAAAAAATTGAACTCACTGTAGACATTGTAAAAGCTCAAAATTGAAAAAAAAGACTCTTTGTTATCCCGAAATAGACATTTGAAAACAAACAGTGCGACGACAGAAAGAAAGTACATAGGTTAAATGGTGTTTAAATATGACCTTAATGATTAAAATAATTTCAATTCAATTCAACAGAGAGAAAAGTGAAGCATCATGGTAACTATTATTATTACTAAATAGATGTCCTAAGTTGATGAAGGAATACAAATTCATATTCTCGGGCAAGAAAAAATGATACCCTTACTTATTCGATGAGTAGGGACAATATTTTGCAAGTCCATCCATCAAGTTCTTCGTAAAGCTTCGAAGTTATGCACAAAAAACGTACATACCATATATGTATACGAAGGCGCTTTCCATTTATAGATACGCTTTTCCAAATCTGGACGTGACGTTCGGACGATTTGTTATAGTTGTGACAGCGCCCGACAACTTCGAATACATGCAAATCAAATTGTTTTGGAAACATAAGCGTAAATCTACGGATAGGTTATAGCGGCATTGTTTCTGACTGTTTCCTACTTTCTCTTGTTCTCGAAATATAATATCCGTATGGGAAAAATGTATATTTACCTTTTCGAAAATGTTTGAATAAGGTTAGACAGTAGGTAAGTAGCAAAAATAAATCCTAAGAATAGTTGGTGTGTTGAGTGTAGTGTTAGTGTGTTTCCTTTCAAATGCAAGAATTTAATGAGGGCTCGACATTCGATCTTTCTATTTTTATAAAACCACCAATATGACTGATATAGACAACTGTTAAACAATAACTGAGCATCCAGCATGGCTGAAAATGTCAATGCAAGCGCAATGACTAGAATATTTTTGCCATCTTCGAGGGTTGAAGTTTTTCAGATTATCTCCGCAAATATGCTTTCAAATCAAGTTTGTGTCATCATTAATCATATGTACCAAGTACTTTTACAAATTTATATTAATTAAATCCCTTACATCACGGGAGAGTTACATAAGAGTTTCGCGCTAATGCTTTTTCTTCAACTTAATTAATGTCAATTTAAGGTCCCAAGCTGTTTTAAATTCTTGAAAACTGTCCTAAAACTTTCACCGTGATATTATCTCGTCCGAAATTTGGATGCGACGCGGATAAAACAAGTAATTAATTAACGTTAAGAATCTATATAGGAGATAAGCGATACTTTCTGCTTATTTATAAACTTCGCGCCTTAAATTAAAGACCCCACGGACCGCTCCCTATTTGATTTCGGAGTTCCATTGGAGCAATTTTGGGGGGGATGGGGATTCGTTTTACCGTAATTTGACTTTAACGGGATTTTCTTGTTTGTATGTATTCTTAGAGGTCGACGCGGACTTGGAGGTGGGGATAAGGCGATGAACAGCATCAGTTTTTCACGCCAATTAATTGGGCTTCTTTAGAATTCGTTCCGACAAGCGAATAACGGTACGTTAGGTACATTAAGTGCTGTTTTTCGGGTCCTGTTTTTATGTCTTCGTGTTTTTCTTTTACTTTCAAATGGAGTAACTGGCGGGTGTGGAGAAAATTTCCTTTGTTTTTGTTGTCGATCCAACAAATTTTATTTTATAAATTCGAACGAAGAAAGGGCCACTGAAATTTTCAGGCGAATGCGCTGAATTACAAGCATGTACGAAACATTCTCGCTGGTTATATTTCGTGTAAAAGCGATTCCGTGTCTATTGTTTCCACGCTTACTGTGAACGTGTTTGTTATACAGTAAATACAAAATGTATTTATCTTGTCTTCTTGAAAAATTTGGTAATCTGATATGTAACTAGAAACGTGTGCAATTTAACATCATCAGGGTATATAACAAGCAATAACAAAATTGAAAGTTTTCGGTAAGATTGTTTAGAAAAAAAATAAAAATGGTGGCCCCAAACGATTACCTTGAGGAACCCCGGATCTTGTCAAACGGTTTAGATTGATTCCTAAATTCAATCTACTTTAATAGTGAGCTATACACACAGCTTCCAAGCTTAACAAAAAAAAATCAATCATCTATCTGTACTTTAGGATCAAACAAAATAAAACAAATCCAACTACAGTTTAGATCTTTCTAAAATTATTAAATCTCGTTAATGTTTATTACTAACTTTCAATTAATGTAAAGACCGTAGAAGCCATCTATTGAATTCTAAACGCAATTCATATTGGCATCGTAAGATCATCTAACGCTTTACTAATTTCCATAATGCGATTCAGTCCGTTTTGGGAAGTTAACAGTTGCCATAATTGCGCACATTGCTACCTCCTCTAACGCCCTCTGCTTCGCGCTACAATATCCTTGTTTGCAGACAATGGAACGCCATTAGCGGATTTTCCATTTGGAATCTGCACTGCTCAAGCAGGAGGTTTAGATATTTATACGTACGACCACCGCGATCTGGTAAACTCCGGCGTAACATTTTCAACAATTAAACCTATTATTTACCCCTTCAAGTTTATGACTTGTTTAATAGACGGGGCTTTATATGCGACGTTAGAGCTGTTTAGGTCATGTACCGATAACCGACAGCTCTATTTTCTGGGCGAGGTTATTGTTCCAAGTTTACGGCGGTAGTTGTGCATGTGGACTAATTAATTAAGTTTTGGTAACAGTATATTAAGGCAAGTCCTTTGGTATAACCTCCGATGTATATATATATACCGCGGTAGATTTTACGGCGGAATTCCTACACCTTAATCTGCATCTGCTTCCAATGTACCATACACAAACACGGTACATATGTACATTGGCTTGGAAGTTAATTTTGCTGCAGAAGTTAGTTCGGCAGTTCATCCAAGTTAAACAACTACGTTCGTCAACGAAGTAATGAGTTCGATAGTTGTATTAGTGCTATTTTGCGAACCACAACAATGCCATTAAAATTGCAAATGAATGGACGATCCGACATCAAAGGAAGGGTGGTTCTAATAACATTCAGAATTCCAGAGAAAATTCTAACAGCTGAGCAAGAGTAATTTTGCTTTTCGATGATCTTCTGGAAGCATTAACCTGTGTTACTCGGTAAGAAATAATTTGTTGCTAAAACCGTTTGTTCAACGCACACGAATAAATTGAATAGAGTAACGATGCGATCGGCATCTATAGAAGAGTAACATTATTATAAATAGCTACATTTTTTTATAAATTACGTATTATTCTATTTTGACGAAAATATGTTCCTGCATTCGCGATGCAAAGAAACTTTTAGTGGTAAAAAATTTCAGCGTCTTTTGCATTCACTTTATTCCTTTTTCAGGCAGTATGAGCGCCCCCCCTTTTCCAACTTGGATTTTTAAAATTACTGTGCGATTCTGGGGAAAGCTTGAAACGACAGACGTTTCAATTAAAAGAAAACAATTACTGATGCGCATTCGATTCCTAAAAACATTAAAACAACAAAAAATATGACGCTGCAGAACTCACAAAACACGAACTGTATCATCGCGGTAAAAAATAATTTTCACAATTCGTTTATGGGTTCCCATCTTCGTCGTTTCCGGTTTAATTTAAAATTTACGTTTCCGTTCGGATATTTGTCGTCGTCGGAAGATGTATATTTAGTATTGTGTGGGGTTACGGTTTCGTTCGGCGGGAGCGTGGAAGAAGGAAGATGGAGAGTGATGGATAAAAATTGCGTGACTTTATTAAATCGTCCGGCGGACCACTTCGCGTAAGCTTTTCCGCATTGTCCTCTGATTATTATTTTGCGTCCTGGCGGTTTGTTTATATCGCAAGTCGTACGTCATTTAATATCGCGCATAATGGAGCAATAAAATAGCCTTTTTTATACTTTTGCTTTTAATTTGGCGTTTTAAACCGAAAAGTAAATATGATGGATTTGAGCAATGGAAAGTAAACGATAGTGACTTATTTTGATTTATTTTGAATGAATCCTTTTTAACTAACATTTTTGACGACGTTAGTGTTGTAAAATTTATTGGTTTTATCGTCATAATTAAAAAAATCGCAGCGAAGCAATGACCGGTATTGTTCTCTTCCAATTCCACAAATACATAGACTTGCTCACTTACAACAGCTTTTAGAAGAACGTTACTCGATGAATCTCTTCGAAATTTGGACAGGCATCCATTTAAAAATAATATTCACAGACGATAATGCCAATATTGACTCCAAGCGACATTTCCAAACACGAGTACTTGTCATAAAATCTCTCGTATCGCTGGAATAGAGTACTTCTTTTCTATTTATGGGAGCAATTGCCACTTTAATCCCATTTTGAACTATAAAGTTTTTTTTCTTTGCAACTACTGCACCACCTGTCGAATTTACCTTTAGACCCACACCGACTATATCCTCCGGCCTCCATACTTAGACGACATTCTTACCTATATTGGTTTCTTGAATTGTGAGCTAACTTCAAATCCTTTCAATACTTGCCACTATATACAGTATTCACCGAAACTCGTTTAAATCGGTGAGTATCTCTTACCAGTATTCCTTTGTGAGTGTAGTTAAAGTTCGTGATTCGTTATTTAAATAATTTATCTACCTTCTTGGTGCATAATTTTTAAGTAACTTTGCTACTTTAGAAATACATATAATTACAACATTAAAACTTTCTACATCAACTAGAATATCAAGCCGAGTAAATGGATTCGCGAATATAATTTATTCAAGCTAATTTAGGAACGTTAAAAATTCAAATATCACCGGTACGTCCTGGAACTTCATAACTTTACTCTCCGCACCGTTCTGATTTATGGCGAAAGAGGGTGACACTGAACCTCACCCGTATCACTCATCCGGCAGCAAGCTTTAAATTAATATAAACTGCCTCGCCTTTAATCTGGCCGGTGCTGCGTGGTATTCAACGTCCGTTTCCGAAGAAGCGTCCTTGCTTCTGAACGTATATTGCTACATTAAATATAGTTTACGTAGAGACGGAATAAATTAGATTATAGGAAGGTAGAATATGGTCAGGTATGGCCGGACTTCGAATAGGATTTGTTGTTGGTGATCGCAAATCACAATTTGAAATCCTAACCTGTCAAAATCCGTCCGTTGAGGTGAGATGCCAAGTTGTTGTATTTAATTTCCTGTGTGCGTAAATTTGGTCTAATTTATGTGCTGTTGTTTGAGGAACAAAATTCAGACTCTCGATGTTGTAAGAAGCATGCCATGAAAGGAAATATGTAATAAATTTGCTGAATGATCCGTATGATTCATTATTATATTGATCGGATTATCCAGAATGTCGCTAAATATATAGGTGTTACTCTTGCTTTCCGCAGCAGAAAAGTTCACCATTGCGGCGTTAACATTGCCCCGTTTCGGTGATAGTATTTTTCCTACGCGGTGAAAGAATTCTCCGATTTGGAGTTAGAAGATTTACCTCAACGGTGAAGAATTTCTCCGAAGTTTTGGCGAGGAATTTTCCCTTTGGTGAGAAAATGTTACCAACTCAATTAATATTTAGTTACCACAAGTTGGTCATGTGAAGGAACACAAAATCACTACCTAATGTAATACCAAGTTCTTTACTTGCATTAATTGCATTTTCAGTTTTTCTTGTATAACACAGCATAATTGATCATTTCAAATTACGAAAATGAATAGAAGATTCGCCCTAGTTCCCTCATAGACCTCCTGTAGACTGCAGGTAGCCGTCTAAGTTAAAAGTAAAGGACATCTTCGAACCGAAACCGCGCAGAATTTAGATTAGTTAAATTATGAAACTTTAACGTAACTACCACACCGCGCACAAGTTTCTCGGAATAAATAGGAGCTCGCGAAAGAAAAAGGAAAACTGTTTCGTCTTTCCCTTCGTTTTCTTAGCATTTTAAACGAGGCGAGACAAGATTTACGTAAACAACAAGATAAAATGAGGAATATTCGCATTACTTTTCGCAGATTCAGCGCGAAATCTCATTTTCGTATATTTAAAATCGTATTTACGAAATGGAAATAGCAATGAGGACTCGTTAGAGCAATATGCGGGTATATTATTATTAAAATGTTTCATTTCTAAAACTTCGAGTTTATCAGATGTATGTTTCGAACTTTTCATCTTGATTTCTTTATAGGTTACGGACCCATGGTACCTAAATGTTAAATGAACATATCAAAGAGATGGATGGGGTTAATTAAATTGTTTTACGGGAGATATCTATTACGAGAAAGGGCATTGAAAATCCCCAAAGAAGTTCTTTCGACAAGGACGTTTTGTACTTCAAGGAGACTGAAAGACAGCAATATACAAGCTGTCCTAACTTCTTAGGATTGCGCCTATCGTGTAAATAGTTTTTGGCAATTTTTTAATAACACAATAGATTGTATCTTTCAAAAATATTTTGATCTTTGCAGAGTGAGTGATAAATAGCGAACCAATGACTTACCTTGTTATTTTAAATGGAACGTCCTGTATACCGTTTCCGGTTTCATCATACAGTATAATCTAGGTTTCATTTCGTCCTCCGTTAAAATATCCGAAATGCAAATACATTTTAGCCCAAAGATTAAATAAACATATTTGGCGCTATCTAGACAAGGAAAATATCAATTACCAGAAGCGTAGTTTCTTTTATTTGTACTGTATGGAGTTCCGCAGGGTTCATTGTTGGGACCTGATTTGTTTATTGCAAATGACACCGCTGTCTTCATGAGTAGTGGTGACATGAATTGACGATGGTAAGAGGCCTCCAGCGGACGGTGGGCGATCTTACTGAGTGGTGAGTAGAGCGGTGGCGTCTCCGAATTAATGAGACCATGACCATAGCAGTTCGGTATACAAGAAGACGTGTGGTCAGGTACCTTGTGGTTATGTTTAACCAAAAACTGTTACTGCTATACAACCAAAGTTGAAGACCGATAGTTACAGCCGTCAACTCATTAAGAAAAGCTGAATCCTAGAAGACCTGGATGCGCGGTTTCTGTTACAGAATACTGGCGAGATGGGGAACCCCGCATTGAGAATGATCGTCGATCCACAGGACCGTTCACTTTTGAAGACAAGGGACAAGAATTGATGACGTCATCGAATTGGAGGCTTTTCAACCTGGAGTGAGGAAGAACCATCTACAAATATAAATCCATCATCAAGAAGTCAAGACCCTAACAGTAAGGACTGAAGCTGATTATTTGCGATAAAATAGCTTAAAGACACCGTCCAGCCAGTAAGTGATTTTGTTGTCTTACGTTTTTCTATAATGATGCATATTTCTAATTGAAAAAAAGATATGTTTACAGTTAAAAGTGAGTCCTGCATTAGAATGCTGCACCCAAACGATTTCTGGTGTTAGCGTTATTTGGTTACTATGCATTTGTAGTTTTTTCTATGTCAGCCTGTGTTTATTACCTCGTAATAGTAAGTATTTCATACGCGTATTCCCTGAATTTCTTCGGAAAACTATTCAGCAGAAATACGCAAACTTTCCCACGAAAGCGAACGAACTAATATGCATAAGTTAATTGATTAAAGCTTGTAGAATTTGATTTGGCACGGCTATATATAACAGAGCTTCCTTCCTACGAAGAGAAGGCAAAATCCACTAACAAGAATCACGAAGTTTATGTGAGATTACATCGAACTAACAACAACTTAGCGATTTTGCTGACGTGTGCTTTTCGTTAAACAAGTATTATGTCGATCGTTATAATATTCTCGTGTTTATAAAGTGAATATTATATTGTTGTTGTAGACTTCCGCTTTCGTTGTTTTTTGGGAATTTGGGTTGCCGGCTTTACACACTCAGGGTGTTTACCGGATCCCTTGTTCTTGTGGTAGTGTGTACATCGAGGAAACAAAGCGGTCAGCCGGTGCACGTGCGACGGAATACGAGAGTTGTACTAGATTGCTGCAGATACTCGATTCTGCACTGGCCAAGCACAAGCCGGAAACCGGTCACTAGATTTTATTTAAAGATACGAAACTTCCGTCCCGTGAACCCTACTATTATGCCGGAAAAAATCCGAGAAGCTATCGAAATCTGCAAACATTCCAACAATGTGAACTGAGACTCAGTGGAAATCCCTTGCTAATCAGAATCCGTCTCGCACGCCTCAACCCTATAAAGACCGGACGCCGAGCAACCACGGTCATTTTTCGTATAGCAGCGACGCAACATGTAGCAGCCCAGAAGAAGCTCCATACAATTGAGAGCGAAACGTCGGCATTCTCATGCAATTACTACGCGGTTTCAACCCGGAAACCCAAATTCTTTAAAATGAATATTGTATTGTTTATAGAAAAAATTGTACAAAAAAAAAACATATACGCTGCAGTTCGATCGAAATAGATTGTTTTGTAAAGATCAATATTTTAAATCTATTTCGAAGATCTTGCGATTTATCGATTTTGGAATTCTGAAATAGCATTTATTTATTTTCTTTTATATAGTACATACATATATACACATTTCATTTTGGTTTAAGTGATTGAATCTTCTCCATCTTTGGTTATTGAAGGAACAATTAAAGCTTGGAAGTGCTTATTCTTGTCTCTATATAAGAATGTTATATATATACAAAGTGTTCCAATGTTCTGTTTGTTTTTTTCTTTTTTCATAGTGAGATTTTATTTTTTATACAGCTTTGTCCTAAACTATCCTTATAACGTATCCAAAAAAAAAAAACATTTTCATTATAATTGCTATCTATATCTTTATGCTTTATAAGTATACAATATTTTTATTAATATCTTCATAGTGACTACGTAGATCACTTAAACTAGAATAATTTGAATTACAACTATTAATACTCGCGTCTTTAGGATTATGTACAAATTTATTTAATTACGGTTTAATACGAGGGTTGAGTCGATAATTCGTTAAACTCACACACACAGAAAATAATATATCTGACTAGATTATATCCTTGAGACGTACTTGAATTGTCAACTCTCCCTAGCATAGCGAAAGTGCCACATATAATACACAAAATTACACGTAGAGTTCTAACCTTAATCTATATACATCACAAGATAGTAAAACAGTCTTCATATGTTGCGATCTTTTCTTTTTTGTTTCAATTTATAACTTATACAACATACACTTTTCTATGAGATGATTTTATACGTTTAGATTTTTATTTTATAAGATTCGTCCACAGAGAGCGTTTGTATTTCCCCATGAAATGTTGTTTATTAATCTAAAATTGTACATATAATTTACGAAATGCACATATTCTTTATTTAATTATTATATTACAATATAGTCATTACAAGTATGTAATTTTAACAGAAATAATGTAATAACATATAATAAATAAAATACTTTCACAAACAAATTTTGTCGATAAATTTCGCGGAAAAAAATCATTAACATCCAGGCAATAGGCTACAAAAGATTCCCAATATAATAAACAATTTTATTCGCCACAATAGAGCTCTATCAATTAATCTTCGTTGAAGGAAAGAAAATCCTGACAGCACTAAAATTTATGAACGTAGACCATAAAATTTACCCTGTATTAAGTATATAGTGTAGGCGATAGATGCTAATATTCGTGAAGAATATCTTAGTATTTATAGACCTATCTAATAATATTCATGAAAATATTAATTTTTAATATTCGATATAGTTAATAGTATATTTATTATTTTGGGGTTTATGTATGCATTATAAATTATTCATATTTAATTTTTTTCTTTGGTCCTTAAAACGCAATTATCTTTGTACATTTTAATTTGAAATATACAGGGTGACTGGTGCTCAAAGCTAAATATTAAAGGACATGGTAGCACATCCCATTTACAATAGATTTAGCCAGATTTGCCTTGTACAAAAGTCAATAGTTTTCGAGATATTGACTTTGTTGTATTTTCTTCAAAATCCACCACTTACACGTATTCATATTTTAAATTAAAGAAAGCAATAGATGTTTATTTCAATTTCCTATTTAAACGATACATTAACACCCATTATGTATCAAAAATTACATCGAATACTTTAAAGCAATAAAAAAAAGTGAAGATAAAACTTCTACTTGTGAAGAAAAATTTGAAATAATCTGTACGAACCCGAACGAATTAACTTGAACAGGCGCAGGTACCCGCGCCTGCACCGTATGAAGTACAAACCTGGGTTACACGAGGGTGATCCTGAGCGACGGGTACAATTTTGGTTTATTTTAAATTCCGACGTAGAAGATGTCGAGGATTTACTGGACTGATAAGTCTAAATGATATAACCAATTTCCACAATGTACATTATTGGTCAGATGAAAATCCGGGCAAGAGGTTACCAAAGGTTTAGCATAAACGTATGAATCGGCGCTAATTTAATTGGCTCTTATTTTCTGCCTGATCTGAAATGGCGCAACATATTAGGCATTTTTTACGAAACCATTTGTTGGATCTCCTACACGACGTACCTTTAGCAAACAGGCGCAATATGATATTTCAACATGACGGATGTCCTGCACATTATAAAATGTACGAAATTTATTAAACAAAAGGTTTCCAAATCGATGGATTGGGAGAGGAAGACCCAATACAATGGCTTGCTGAAAGCCTAGATTTTTACGTCTGGAGAACCATGAAGAAAATGATTTATTCTACGCCGGTAAATACACGCAAAGAATTAATAAATAGAATTACCGATGCAGCGGTAATGTTGCAGAATAATATTACTGGTGGAACTATAAGAACGGAGATTCGATCTGCATTAGTAAAGGGGGCTACCTTCGAGGGTAATTAAATAATTAAAAGATAATTTACAATTTTTTTTTTAATTTGAAATACGAGTACGAGTAAATGGTGGATTTAGAAGAAATACAAAAAATCAATATCTCGAAAACTATTGATTTTTGTATAAGACAAATTTGGCTAGATCTTTTGTAAATGGGCTGTACTACCATGTTCTTCGATATGTAGGTCATCCTGTATATATTCTAATAGATTATACTTTGCTTTGCATTGAAAGATTTCATGTACTTATTTATATCAAATTATTTCTTATTTCTCTTTTCTTTTTCTTGCCATTAAAAAAAAATCTGTACCAATGGTGGAGTACACAAACAAATTGGATTCTATCATGTATCCTATAGGAAGATATATTGTAAACCATATTTCTTATGATTCTGACGAAGTTAGTACAGGCATGATAATCAAAAAACTCCAAAACCTCCATATGGATGGTACTGGAAAAATACATCTTCACTCTTTTGTTACTGAAGATCCAAATTACACAAAATTCCACATTAACTAAGTTGAAAAGACTTTTGTTAGTTTGTAAATTATTTGGAGTGAGCTGTGTTGACAAATTAAACTTTTTCCCCAAATAGCCCCACCACATGGGGCCGCTTGTAATACCTTAACAATAACATTATAAAGCCTTTTCAAGCGTAGATTGCACATGAAATTTTCCAATACCACAAATCTATACCGTTTCGCACAATCTACCTCTTGAAAATTTTAAAATCCAGTCGTCGAAGTAGTACTCGTATCCCAATCTGAAGTCGTAACTGAAGTTTGCGTTGTAAACGCAACCGCGCTGATTTCCCTCTGTACTTTGTTGGCGGGATAATAGACGCACGGCGCAGGACTACTGGTCCGACTTCGTTTCTCCCTCAGAGTACCGTTCAATCTGATCGATGACCCCACGCCGTTCCTGTTCAAGCTGGCGTTGTAGCGGTGGAAGCGTAAGCTCTGTCGGTTACCATTGGACATCAGGCTGTCGTCGTGACCGGTCGCTTCTGGCGAGTCTCGACCGATTCCGGCGAAGATTCCCCGCGAGCAGAACAGGAGGAGGAAGAGCCGTTGGAATTTCTCGCCGAACGTCACGTAGATGATGAAATTTACGCTGGAATTGATGGTCACCAGCAAATTGCTGGTGTCGATTAGATTGTCCAGCGCTTCGCCGTCGATAATCTTTATCGGGAGTAAGAGTTCGATGATGTTGATGAGGAGCGGTAGCAGGTTGCAAAGGAAGAATACGAGGACAACGCAAAGGAGCATCGTTGCTAGGCCTATTTCGCGACGTTGTAGTCTCGAGAGACGCTGGATCTCGCGATTGGCTTGTCGTACCTGGAACAAATAAAATACCATCTTAAAAGTTGGATTCGTAGATTTAATACCTGATGGTATCGAAGCTCATTCTAAAGAAAAAAGTTTTGTCCACGTTATTTGCAAATGTATTTGCAGAGTTGTAGCTACGAGCTTTTTCCGATGTTTGCTATGGAGATCTCGGAAACTAGCGAAGGTAGAGAGACGATAGAATAGGTAACAATTGCAATTTTGGAAGCTCAATTTTGTTTTTGGGAACAAATGCGTAGCTAACTTTTTTTGTTGTTTCGTTCGGTGCTTCGTTGCTTCGTATTTCGTATATTCCTTATATGGTTGCTGCCACATGCGTTGTTTCTTTAAAAGCTTTTTTATAAATTGATTGTAACCAGAAGTCGCGTTGGGTTATACAGATCCAGTTAGCATCCATATTATGAAACTTAATTTGTTTTCTATCAAATGCGTATACACCACATGAAAAGGGATCTGGTTTCAATTGCGATATCTTCACATACATTCAGTCATATTTTACAGTGACACGGAAGCTAACGTGCTAACAGTAAATAACCAATAAATGTGTTTTTTTTTTACGTAGAACTTTACATATCGATGGGAACACTACATTAATAAACAGGCGACGGCTTCTGAATCATCTCATTTGTTA
The DNA here is from genome assembly GCA_902654985.2 of Oryctes borbonicus. Lineage (NCBI taxonomy): Eukaryota > Metazoa > Arthropoda > Insecta > Coleoptera > Scarabaeidae > Oryctes > Oryctes borbonicus. Next base: position 2,981,030 of record LR736885.1, on the reverse strand, counting down.
AGTGCTGCCATAGAACGTATTTAGCGCGCGTTGAATTGAAGAACGACGGCGACAAATGTGACTGTACTCCTGTAGTTTGTTAAAATCGTACGTTTTAGTGAGATAGGAGAACGTGCAGAATTACTGTTGAAGCTGATGGACGTGTAACATTTTAGTATATTGAGAGAGTACAGAGTGGATTGGGAGATAGAAGCATTAGAAATATGTTGCTGTTGGAATTGCAGCCAGGAAACAAGTTCCAAATGTATTTGCTGGTGATATTAATGTTTGAAGGCATTTTTACTGAAGTAAGTACATAATCGATATTTTTCTACGCTTATCGAACATGTAAATATAAAAATTAAAATGCAAAACGCAAGCTCGAAAGGTTGTGTCTGTATAAATTACAAAAGAAAACATATATTAAAATCTCTTTTCTCCCTTAGATTGGCACCATATCAGCTCAAAAAAACCAACTGCATGCCGAAAGTTTCTGCCCTCGAAACCGAACTTCCGTAGGTGGTCAGATTTTAACGTGGTATCCGACGCCGGCTGGTCAAATGGGAATATCGAACGAGATTTGTGTCGATTCTACCGGTTGGGTGAGAAGGTCATGCAAACTGGATGAAGGCGGAGGGAAAGCCGTATGGTCCAATATGTGGCGGAAGTGTTCTCCCAGATATCTGACGCCCGGTTTTACTAAAAATTTGTACGAAATATACAGAAATTCTTACGAAACTGGGCAAAATTTGAATGTTTCCGATTTAAAGGATATCTGGAGAGAAAACGTGAATTTTAGATTTATCGACTTGGAAATCTTGGTGAACTCTTTTGGTTATTTACACGAGAATTTATCAGGTTCAGATGTTAGTAGCTTGTTAGAAATTATAGCTGACGTTTTAAATAGGAATTTGATAGAAACTAATCGATATTACAGTCAAATTTGTGTAGAATTCATTTCAATTTTTGAGAAATTATTAATTTTAAGTAAACATTTTGAAATAATCACACCTAAGCTATTCGTAGCGTCTTGGCATCCTTTTAGAGACAATATAACCGGATTTATCTTTTACAAAAGTTCCCATAATCACCTTCTGAATATAAGTAAAATCTTCCAAAATAAAATCAATTTTCACCATACACACGTAGAAAATTTGGAAATGGCAGCATACGTTCCCCCAAAATTTTTAGAAAATCTAGCACAAGATTACAACCTAAACGAAAAACAAAAGCGTAACATTGCTATCGTAATAATTTTCGCAAAAAATTCCCCAATATACACACACTATTTCAAATTGAAATACAACCAAGATCGCATCCAGAATTTCATTGGTGTTGCTTTCCCTGGATTTTGCAAGAAAAACCACGGGGTTCTTCTAAGAGTCTTCCACAATAAACCTCGTGACAATCATTGGCGCGATTTTGGGCAAGAATATTTTGATTCCCTCGAAGGTATTAACTATAAATGCGTTATGTCAAAGCCTTCATATTTCGCTAATATAAATTCGGGCCATTTTGAGTCTGCCAAGAAAGACTATTGTATGCCAAATGTGACTATTTCACAAAATCGTTCCCATGTAATGTATTGGAGACAAACTCCAAGGAATACCAGGATATACCAGAAAGAGTTTTGCGCTGATGAGGATCTGAGGGTACCTTCACTTAAGTGTAACAATCGGGGAATTTTTGAAAATGACTTTGGGTTTGATCTTCATTGTGTAAATCACACACTGTCTAATATAACGCAAAATTTATATAACGCGGTTGTTGTGTGTAAAGGTGATTTGAGCGAAACGCTATCTTTGTTCTATGAAACGGATCATATAACCCATATAGATGTGAAGCTTTATTTTCATTTGTTAATTTGCCTGATTGAGAATAACCAAACAATTTTGAAGGATTCCACATACATCTCCAACGCCATAGGGAAGGGTTTCGATTTAGTTGAGGACTTGTTTGTAAACCAGCGAAGACCAGATTATATCGCAAATTTTTTTACTTACTTTTTCTACGCAACGCTTACTAATCTTCAAGATAAAATCCTTATCGCCAACAACAATTTGATGTACTTCATCTTTAAACCTTTCATAACAGGCATACTAGGATTGGTGATATATAAATCCAAAGAATCTATAGAATACGACATAAAATTTTTAACTATTGATAATTTCACTACTGACTACTCCTCAAACGATGACGTTGACGTTATAGTGCACCTAACTGATGACACCTTTAACATTTTAACAAGGAACATGACAGACATCGGAAAGATGTTCTTCAATGTAACTATCGCTGTCATATTTAGAAATAAGTTCTTTGAAAATGAAAGATACCTCCCTAAGAGTAGTATCATAGCAACTACTTACGATTCCATTTCAGACTTCAACGTAAAGTTCCTCGTTTATCTCAAAATCAACAGGAGTACTAAATTCCTGGATTGGAAGATTGGTTCAAATGACAAGGGATTATCCGCTGTTATCCCAGCAGACTCCAAGATGTTGAAATTGGTATTTGTCTCTCAACCACGCGATGATCTTTGTGACACGGCCATGAGAATTACGACCTATGGCGTATACAAGATTACAAGCTCGGTTGAGATCTTTGGGAGGAACTTCAAAATCATGGATGTGATTTCGAAATTATGGACCATTATAAATCCTATCGCCCAAGATATTTTTCATGAATATTATGGAGTGTTTAGAGTTATCACCTTTACAGGAAGTATACTATCACTTGCAGGTGTTGCTTGTATTATTCTAATGTCATTGTGCCTCAAGGGATGGCGTGCTAAGCGACCATATACTGTGCAACTAGCAATAGCAATAGCTTGCCAAACTACATATTTTATCAGGGATAGCAATTATATGCATCATGTGGAGTATCTGTTCTTCTATTATTTTACACTAAGTCAATTTTCTTGGATGCTATTCATTGGTTACATTCAATACTTAAAATTCGTAAAGGTTTTTCGATCAGGTGACTTTGGGATTTTGAAACCAGTTCTAGTGTGTTGGTTAGCACCATTTCTGATTACTGTAATTCCTGTTGGTATATACAGGAGATGTTTTCAATGTAAATTGTGCTCTAAAAACGGGGATATCTTCATCTACTTTGTGTTAATCCCAATGTTATTGGTGATAGGAATTAATATCGTTATCTACATCCGCGTGATGGTAAACATATCAACCGGTAGATGCCAAGAGTTTGGTGGTAACATAACTTGCGCTAGGAGAAAGGCTGCTGTACTTTTGCCATTTTTACTTGGACTGTCTTGGGTATTTATCTTCACGTTAATTTCGCCATGGTCCACTGTTATTTTAATAGGTTCCTTTCTATTTTACACTGTAACACCTTTAAACGGCTTTGCTGTTTTTCTATTTGCATTTGTGGGTGATAAGTCTATAAGAACGAAATGGCTAAACATATTGAAACGTAAGAAAGCGTCAATTCGAAGCAATGAAATTGATCTCAGTAGCAAAAGAACTAAAATGTCCAGTAGGAGTTAAAGAGAATTAATAGAAATAATCAATTTAACAACGTACCATCCACATTGAAGATGTACCTCAGTACTTTATTGAACATTGATTATCCTCATTAAACTGGCTGCTTTTGTCCGTAATTGCTCGAACATCAGTGTTTCAACTAGATAACCCTAGTGAATAGGATAGGGTTCAATTTTGCGTATTACCAACATCCGACTTTAATTAGAATTGACGAATTGTTAGAGCTTGATATTTATGTATTTGCGCGTTTGTAGCTGTATTTAGTTTGATTTATTTGACCCGTGCTTGAATGGGAATGAATGATAAGCAAATTTATCAAAAATAGAGTTACTTTTTAGGGCAACTTCGACCATTGTTAATCAATAAATCATTTTTTGTACATTTATTGTTCCATATCGAAATAACTTATTGTAAATCTTGCACCCAAAAGCAGACCGTTAAATTTTGTACTTCACCTTTGAAATGTCATCTCGCAAAAGTGAAGGGTTTATCGTTGAGATCAAACGGAATATAATTCGGCGGATTTATGCTTTCCATGTAAAAGACAACCTACGCAGTTTTTGAAGCGGAGTACAGCACGATGCTGGATTTAAATCTATGAATAATTTAGAAGGAAATGATCACTTTACGAAGATAATAGAAGGCCCTTTACGTGCCCTGTATAAAGCTTTTGTTCCAAGAGACAATCTAATTGTCTTTCCTAAGAGAATCTGTTACGGATAGGCGTCTACGCATAGTGCGTCATGAAACTCTGAAAAACATAATTTATTGCTGAAAATAGTTAACTTAATCCTATTGCAGTTATATACTTTATTTATACACAGGAAGAAATTATTCCGAATGAAAAATTCAAAGCGGTAATTTGTGCGACCTTCAACTTTAGTTTTATGTCTACTAAAAGCTGCAGTTCTCAATAGTTTACCATTAATTCCATACGAACTAGGTTATTTTTCTAATAGTATCAATTTGTGAGAAGCTTTAAAATCATCTAATTGTACCGCTTCATGAACAATTAAATCCATACCTAAACTACCAATTTTCATGAACTGTTTTTCCGCAGAACATAGTGTTATGAGTAGAGATGACAGAGGCAGGTGAAATTATTACTTTTTTACAGCGACTAGACAGACTCGTGTTTTGTCGACTCTCGAGGAAACCAATAGACAACACGAACCCACTCTCATAAGACAAATAAACACGAGTCTGTCTAGTCGCTGTAAAAAACTAATAATTTCATCTGCCTTGGTAATCTCAAGTTATGAGGTCAACAAGCCATCCAAGTTTATTCCGTTCTCAACAATTGCAGATTACAATTCACCATTCTCTCCTAATATCCAGTTTTATTAAAATGTATTCGATTGATTCGATTCTCGACTGAGCTGTATACTGAATCAGTAAAAACGACTTCCTCCGTCGAGAAAAGAATTAAATTAACAACAACAGAGTGAATTTAATCAACTGATCTTAAATCCCTGCTTCGGAATAAGTCCATTATTCGAACGTAATGGGCTTTTAGGTGGGTTCGCGCAACCCTTTTCGTAAACTATCCCTCTCAACCAGCCGGATTTACGCTGGCCACATACGGCTAAATTCGATAAACACCCCGATATATCGTCCTTACAATGTTCGAATATCGCGTTCTGAGGGTAGCGGTCAGGCAGCCAACGGCGATGGGATAGAACTCGGTTAAACGAGGTTTTACGAGCGACGATTCTACAAATAAGGATAGTAAAAGTTCGCATTGTAATTGTAACAATAATACATTGTATTTATTCCATGTATCTATTAAAAGTGTCGATTATAAAACCTCATGCTGATTATTCTTTGTATCTTTCCGTTGTATTAATGCAGGGCGTCTTCTAGATGCGATATCATAAATTTGTTCCAATTATTTATCACTTGCAAAAGGCCCACTATTAAAATATGGATGTCTTCGGATGGGGGTTTTTATTTATATTTTCGACGGAAGAAGAAAGTATTTGGAAAATAATGTTAAAACAAATATTAAGTGGCATTAAAAGAATTTAAAGACTATTTGGAAATAATGAAAAGCAAACTTCAATCGAAGAGCATCCAAAGAGGAGTTACACATATGTTACACCCGCAGAGGTCTCAGCTAGAACCCAGAAAAATTGCTTGTACATCGAGTAATATTTGAAATATAGTTTAGACGTACTGTATTTGATTATTCCATAATATTACAAGAATGTACAGGGTGTCTCACCCTTAACACATTGGAAAATTGTGAAAGCTTGCCGATACACTAAAGTCGACATGTGCTATTGAACTAAAATATTTTTAATAATCTGGAACTTCCGGTTATACCGGAAATAACTATCAACTTTGTTGTTATAAGTGGAACATCTTATGTCTATTTGATATAACAACTATTCAAAAATGTATAATATAACAAAGTTGATGGGTATTTCCGGTATAACCGCAAATCTCAGATTTTTTAAAATATTTTAGCTCAATAGGACAAGTCGGCTTTAATATACTGCCATGTTTTCAGAATTTTCTAATGTACATCCTCTCATATATCGATCGATATATGCAGTTTCCGGTGAGACACCCTCTGTAGAGTGATATAGTTTCCCAGTATGGGGCCTATGTTACGCAACAATATTACGTTTTGTACTCATTCATTATAATGTGTGATCAATTTATTTCCGATATGGTGAAAAATATTGATTCAACACTTGTGTTGAGTAGTTAGTACTTGGGTATTTCTGATAATCGCTCTTCAAATTTTCATTTATTGCATTTATTAACATAATTCATACTCACTTTGATTATCAATCATGTTCCTTTCTCATCTAATAGTTTCATTTTACTTTATAACTAATAATTACTTTAGTTCTTTATGTTGGTGTCTACAATTATGTGTTGTTTGTTATTGATGTATTCGTATTGTAAAGTGAGTTTCTTTGTAACTGAAAAGCTTCAGAATGAATCTTATGTTTTATTGAATTTTCCTTTATTTGGTGTGTGGTATTAGGATACTAAAAGCACTGGATTTGGGTAATGTACAAGAAACCCAAGAGATTGCCTTGATTATCTGGTATAAAGGAAACTGAGTTTCTTCTTTCGTTTCAATTTAAATTTGATTTTGTAATTTCTTTTTTATTTAAATTTCTATTAATTATTTTTTATTAAAACATATTTGCGCCAAAAACTGTGAACCTGCACATAATTAAATTTGCACCAAATGGATCAATTGCTCAAGCTGTTCAGCTCCTTGAATAGCTTGAACAACTCCCTGAACAGCTTGAACAAATCCCTGAACAGCTTGAACACCTCCCTGAGCAGCGTGAACAGCTCCCTGAAACACGCTCATTTCTCGAAATTCCCCAGTAATTCTCGGAATTTCGTAATCTACTATCGGTTCCTTTTCCATGCTCATTTGTTAGAAACTATGAAATCAATTTCCGGTTCTGAATAATAACTAAAAGAACTCCGTAAAAACGTTAAACCTTGTATCATAGAACAGAATCAATTCAGAAGTAGTATCTTCTTAACGCATGCGTTAAAACAATTCATTGCCATTCATTCAAGAACGATGAAATGTTGGAGGAAACCTCTCAGCGCCATGGATTGTTAAAAATTCATAGAATTCAGCGCAAATTCAACATCGGCGCGGCTGTCTTTTACTGACAGCGTTCGATCTAACGCGGCGCAATAAAGATGACAAATTAAACCGATTTATTGGCCATTTCAGTACTCCGCGAATATGAAAGCTTGTAGTCGTTTTATTCGTTGTTTGAATATATGGTCGACGTTGAAGGATATCGTCCTTTAGATGTTTTGCGTTGTATAGTTTTAGTTCGCTGAGAATTTGCATATAAAAGCGTTAGTAATTTATTGAGGAATAAGAAGAGGATCCATAAAACCGTGTTAAATGAACATGATGTTCGGGGTGTGTGGATGTGACGGAAAGTAAAAAAGAAAATAGAATTGTTTTACACTTTAGAATGTTTAATTCTTGCGTTTATGCCACCTTCCTATGCGTTGAGGCGTAGAGTTAGAAAAAAATTTAATATAATTTTATTTATTGCATTAAATTGAGTATCACGCTAGATAGTTTGTAGTATTCATCTATTACCTGTAAATAATTTTTGATACCTTTAACGTAATTGTCACGTAACTAAAGCTAATACTACCTAGCTTATTTAGGAAGGGAATCCTAACATCAATGTTACAGCATAGGAATTGTTGAATAAAACTTTCAATTAACCCCGTGCTAGCCGCGGAAGACGGTAAACCGCCCACGAAGGTGGACGTCTTTTCTGCTTCGACTGTTTCGTCCCCCGGGAGAAACTTCTGAGCTTGTAGCTTACTATTCGGCGTTGGTTTGGTTAGCTATTCGTTCCCAATTCGGGCTGGCAATCTATAACCTCGACAGCAGACGAATAACACGGGGAATTTTTAAATCTTTTTTTCGATTTTCAATCTTCACCAGTCTACCAGGTATAATTTTCTCCGACAAATGATTAATACAGTATTCAAGCACGTAGCTCTAAATTTCCGATTGTCACCGCTTTATTGCACTGGAAGAAGTAAACTGTTTCCGAAAAGATAATAAATCAAAAAATACGATCTGGACGCCGAAAACTCCAAGGAAGGTATCGATCTGGTTTCCCGCGTTTAGAGAATGGCCAAAATTGTGTTACACCAACATTCCGACGATAACGCGGCCTCCTACGCCATGCGAGATTGTACGGAGAAAGTAACGGTTTATCAGCGCTGACGTACTATACGTTACATATATTTTCAAAATACATAAAACCATCCGTCCTTCGTACGTTGGCTCGCGAAAACAACGCGGCGGAGAAAAAACACCAGTGAAGTTTTTCCGTTGCTTTTAAAAACCGTAGTCCGGTTGAGGGATGAAAAATTGTTCGCACTTTATCTAAGCATGAAATCGCGTAATTCAATTACGAGAAAATAACTCGTTTTAACGGTAGTTGCTGCAGAAAGCGTTCTTTTATTATTTATTTGGCACTTTTTTCTAACGTATATAGTTACATATGCTAGAGTTTTGCATACTTTGTGCATAGAATAATTTTGTTTTTTCATCGCTATGTAGAGTTTTTTTAAGGAATGAAAATAAGAGAATTGAGAATTAATTTATCCGGAGCATCTGGTAGTAGGCACAAAAACGCTTTGTTATAATATTAAATAGAGTCTTGGAAAACTAACATCTCTGTTTCGAAAGGCGGTAGACTAACAAAGCCACAGCTTTCTAGAAATAAATTAAATTCGTAACCATTAGTGATGTTACGAGTCGAATAATATCTATTGTCAACTGGAATCGTTGGCGCGATCCCAATAAATTTACCAAAGATTTTAAAAGGATCCAAACATGCCAGAGACTTCTTTTAGATGAAGGTGGCAATGCCACTTCTACCTGCATAAGATGCTAAATAGTGCAGATCATAATCCTACGTAGCAGATCTCCATCAACGTCTTGTGTTACGCCGCGGATGTTTCACGTAAAGCCGGTGTATTGACGGGGTGTTATGCTAGTATCCATGAATTTATTTTATTGATGTGGATGGAATAAAGAGGACAAAACTCTTTAATGAATAGCTCCCAGTTTCGTACGAGCGTATCCCACAATAAGTGCAAACATATGTTTCTTGATCAAATTACATCACCCGAAAAAAATGCAAAATCTCTTACCTGTCGATATATACAGACGTTCAACACCAATAAGCTGATGCAAGGTATGAAATGCATGAAGACGAAAAAGCTCCACGTAACGTAAATGGCTTTGTATTTTTCGCTACTTCTCAACGGCGACATTCTTACGCAATAAATCGTGACGTTCATTTCGGAATGGTAGTCGCTGTAGACCTGGCTCTCCCATAGCCTCGGTATATTATAGATTATCGCGAATATGAAGACGGATATCACGTAAATTCTGGCTCTTCCGTACGTGCATAACGAACGAGCTTTTAACGGCTTGCAGACCGCCACGTACCTGTCGAAGGAGACCGTCACCGTCAGATAGGTGGACGCCGTATGGCAGACGGTCGTGAGGAAATATAGTGCCGACGCCATGTGAGGCTGAATATCGTAGTAATACGTGAACATATACCCCGTATAAGGATATATTCCGTAAAGTCCGAATAATAATATGCTGGTGATGATCAATACCGTATCAACCCTTGCCAAACCTATTAGCAAGTAGTTGATACTCGATCTCATCTGCGGTCTGGATAGGATGATCATCGATATGATGTTGCCGAGGAGTCCGAAGAAACCGAAAAGATTTAGTAGCACGCCGGTCGTCACGAAAGTATATACAGTTGTTGCGTATGGTTGCTGAATCAGACAAGAATCGTTGATTATCTGCGGCGCAACCATGTTGATGCTATTTTTTTAATCTTTTCGACGATTCACGTAGGAACACTAACGTTATTTAACACGGGCACCGTGTTATTATTTTTGAGGGGAAAGTTTGGAGTCTTTGGTTTCAATTTGCTGTTGGGCAACATGTTGTTCTTTTCCGAGGCTTGTAATCTGAAACCAAGAAATAAAAAAGTTAAGTTTTGATGATATTTACACTAAATCTAATTAAAATAATCTCTTTTGGCGTAATATAGCCTCAAGATGTGCAAATATTTTTCCGTATTATTGTTATCATGAATTTTGAAATCAGCGTAAACGGGACTTCAAATAAAGCAGAAGTACGCAACATTGTACAACCCCAAAGTTCCGAGTGGATTGTTTAGTAATTCAGTTACTAAAAACGAAAGGAATTTAGACATTTTTCAAGCACTTTCTTGAGTAGAGCGCAATTTATTAAAAAAATGTAATGAACGCCACGCATAATTATGTTCATCATTTTATGCTGAACGATTGTAATCCTAGACTTCAACACACGGTATAAAATGTTGAATGATATAATATCAAATTGTGCCCTCGGAAACTAACACTAAATCTCCTCTAAGTGATCTTGATAAATGTACGAAGGAAAGCTATAAAACTCCCAGAAGCAAGGTCAAAGATATTAGGAGTAAAGATATCGAAATTCGAAAGTTTAACCTTTCAACTTCGCCAGATTTAGGTGTTCGATAAGTATTTTACATTTGGGGAATTTGTGTGGATACGGAAATCTACGACAATTAATCAAAATTCTTTCTTTTTCGAGCTTTAATTATGCCTGAAAGGTTCGCTATTTGATAACATTTGACCTGCTAATTAATAGGTAGATTTAAACCCCTTCGATTAATAATATAAATCCTGCATTAAAAGAAAAAGGTGAACAATGCTGTACCCCCAACAGAAATAATTTATGCTTAAAATTGGAAAGCTTTAATACCAACACATAGGTCTGGAGCTGAAAGACGAAGCAAATTTTAGTTTAACGTTCAGTAATTTAACATTCAAAAAGACTATTATAGAAACAAACAGAATGCAGTAATTAAGGAGAACACCAACGTCTACCGTTTTTTATGTGAAGCTTTATTTCTTTCTCTATGAGCTCTAAATCGGTTCTTAGTAAGCATAAAGCAAGCAATCAACGAAGGCTTTCAAGAAATAATTAAAGACGCGGATTATGGTGCAATTAAGAACCTGTTTTGAATAGCTAAATCTCTTGCTTGATTAATATGTATTTGGTACCCAATAAACGGTCCATTAAACTTATAAATGAAAGTAATTTCGGTGGCGGCGTCAATTTTGAGAAGAAAACCCATTTCATTTAAGGTTGATGCTAGGGAAACTTCTACAATGCTGCTGTGCAGTAGATTCCATGATTTATGTTTGGTTAGCAGACACAATATCAAAAAGCAGGTATTGCCATTTAAATTAAATTATTGATTCTTGATGTTATCACTACAAACCAGCATCCCAGCGCTAGAATGTGAAGTACAAAATTGCTGACGGAGAAAAAATATGAAAGTAATATTACCGTTAGCGAGTTATACACATAGGCAGAATGGAAAATTTCTAAACTTTATTTTAAATTTATTTCACCCACTCAGAGTGTTTCTCCGCAAGAAAAATACGGGTAGCACATATCTATATGTGATCTACATGTTCCCAAAGTTTCATAATTTTTTGATGTGTAGATTATCTAAAGCAAAGCTTGCAATTACAGAATGTTTCTGAAATTTTCCAGTCATGTTGCTAAGTTCTTGTTTAACAAAACATTAAAGTTATTTTCTACATTTATAATTGTTACAAGAAGATGTAATTCCTTATCGTTAACTATTGTTTACAGTTATAAAAGACCCTTTAATATTGTAGTAAGTTCATTGAAGACAAAAGACGCCGCAGCAATCCAAGACAGTTTTAAATTTTAATCTAGGATTAGGGATCTCATCTTCATAAGCCGAAAATCACGGGATCAACAACACGCGCTAAACTATTCATTATCCAGCGTCTCTTCCGCGTTTCGCAATCCGAACGGTAATGTTGTAGGTCGTCGAAATACACAACCAAGAGAAAGCGAACAAACTGCAGATAACGGAACAGAAAGTTCCGCTCCGACGATCGGTAGAAGCAAGGGACAGATGTGCCCCATAGACTCTCCTTCCATTTTAGGTGGATGTAATTCTCGTTTGGCTGAAGAGTTAAACCGCTTATTAGTCTCGCAGGACCGTTTGACTCCGTTTGGAAAATATCATCGGGGTTTCCTACCAAGGCGGGTTCTCTTCGACTTTTTTAAAAGAACAAAGGATGCCTCTTTGGATAAAGGTGATTTACATGTATGGAAATGGCGGTTTTGCTTGTTGGAGCTCGCGCAATACGAGCGTTAAGTTTAAAGCTTCGCCGTTGCTAGGGTATAAAATAGATAAGGTAGTTGTAAAGACATGTTATTTACAGGACGACAACCTTCGCGTCTTCATGGACATTTCTAGACGATTAAATCCCTAGACTTAATCATAGTTTAGCGATAGAAGAAGTCTAGGTTTAACAATTGCTATGATTTTTAGTTTTATTAGTTTTTTTCTGACGTTTGCTTTACTGCTCGTTGAGATTTGTTTAAATACAAGATCTATTCAGTTTTAATAAAAATTTATTATTAAACAATGAACAATAAGGTTCCATAAATATAAAATTGCGCCTTTTCGTGGAAACAAGCACAAAACCCTACAAAAAGACATCAAAGAAGTGACGGGAAACTTATCAAAACTTATCATCTAAGTTAAGAACTCTACCCGTTCTATGTTTAACGGGGAAAACAATAATGAATGGGAACTATTAACGGTTGCGGTAATTTCAAAGCTATTCCGCACTTAGTATCGATGACGTACTAATAAATAAAACAGCAAGGTTTAGTTGGAAACTTTCAAGCATCCAATCGGAAATATAAAACTGCATCTAGGCTTTATCTAAACGATGTGGCTGTTCAAGTGTAAGTTATGTGCTGCTATTTTGGTAACGCGATGGGCCGCATATTCGAAATCCTTGAAGTGGAAATTATGATGTTCTTAGAATTCACGTTTGTGGTCGTTAAATTTACACAAAAACATCTGCCGAGAGTGCGACTAAGACGAGATGTTTCCTTTATTAGAATTGAATATTGTCAACAGACTAATTTATGGGAATTATTGTTGTTGATATGTTTCTCTTCTGTTCTTGTTGATATACTTATGAGGCTCGGTGTTATATGAAAAACGTTGTGGCTCACAGAGGTCTACTAAGAAACAGCTTAAAGTCACCCTTAAAAGTTAAAAATAAATAACAAGTGCGATCTACGATGCCCTTAATATTCGCTTATCCGATGTCTAACAATAAGCATTATGCGAGTTTGCCCCCGCCCTGCGACACGATATCTGGGCGATGTAACTACATTAATGAGGCCGCCTCTGACGACTCCGTTTAGATTAATTCGGGAACGGTAATTATTTCCTACGTTTAATGACAGAAATTTAGATTAGGAAGTGTTGATGCCGTTATCGTTAGTTCGGCGTTTCGTCTATCTTCGCGAAGCCCGACCGATCGATAACCGCTTAATTACACTCGAAAAGTCTTTAGAATTATAAATACAATAAGGCCCTTTACGCCCCGCGTAATCCGAAAAAGGCGCTATCCCGAGATGCGACAAAGCCGCTTTTTTTTTAATCAAGGTTTATTCTTCTTTTCGAAAAAAGTTTTCCTAGCGAAATTGGGCAAGTTCGGTTTATTTAGTAATTTAAGAGGGATACGATAAGCTCAGTTATTTACAGTTATTTACCTTCAGTTTTTTTGTTCGCAGTCTAAATATGGGCCCGTACGTACTTACAAGATTAGATTGGTTTTTCTCGACGCTTTTTTTGTTATTATATTCAGGTTCTAGAGGCAAAAAAGGGTAGCAAGTAGGTTTAGGGCGAGTACATATTTGTAAATCAAAATGTAACATGCTGTATATTGAGAAAAAAAGATGTTTCCCTGCAATTTCGAAGGTAAATAAGCACCGTCTGATAACATCGGATTTTTGTAAAGAGTAATTACAGGGTGATAGTCTAGATTGACTAGAATGTAGCGCGTTCGTAATGAAGGTATATACTTAGATAATCGAGAATCTTCAGTAGTGTTATCCATCTTCGTAGACATGTTCAAATATCCCAACATGAGAACAAGAAACAAACTTTTCGTCGCCACTCGACGTTTCAGAATGATGACAGTTCGCAGACCGGATTAATCTAATAACTCGCACGTATACTCTTCTCCGATCAAATTACGTTTTTCGCCGAGAGGACACGGTCACAGGAGTTAGTTCGTAACCCTTGTACATAATTTAGGATGGACGTCGCAATCTCTTAAAACGGATGGCCTACGTTAATTACATATCTACTTGGAAGGTATTTATAGGTATAGCTGTGTGTGGAGGGAATGAATTTTTCTGGAAATACTTCTTTTGAATTGAGAAGCATTTAAATAATTTAATTGTTAAAGCGGCACATCTGACATTACAATATTCGATTTGCAATAAATTTGGGACGCTTCGTTCAATATGTCAACAGTTCCTACTAAACACATACTGAACATATCGATAAGCTATACATCTTAACGTTAAGCTGATTCAATGTGCCAAAGAGAGATGGATACTCCGAAATAGAAGAAACGAATAACAAGTGTATGCCCGACGACGATTCAATGTTGTTTCAGCTACTGAAATTCGATTTAGGAAATCGATTGCCTTCTCTCGATTGTTACAAAAGGAAGAATCTTCTTCGGTTCGCCTTTTTGGGGCACTTATATTTGTAACATTCATGACGATGAAAGCCATCAAGAGGAAAAATAGAAGGTAGACTCGAATCAGCACTTCCAATCTCATTTAGTGACGTAAAATTAGTATTTAATGTATGGAAAATTAAAATAGGATATAATCATTTCAAGACGCTAATACAATATCATTTCAGCGATGCCAACCATAACTTCACGCATTTCAACTAAACAATGCAATAATTTTTCGCAAGTATCTATCTAAAACAAATCAAACTCTATTTATTGAATTACTTATATTAATATCTATTACGTAAATGATTGAAAATATAATATTGGAATAACCAAGTCAGTCCAAAAAAAGAATGAAAAACCGTTTAACGCACGTAAAAGGAGATTAAAACCATGCCCAACGAATCCCATCCAACCATTCATCATTTAACGAGAGCAACGCTTTTATAACCCGTAATTTCCCAATTGGGGTGGAAAATATTCGATGTCCCAAGAAATTAAAATCTCAGGGACGTATAATTCTTCCCTGGTTCCAATTTAAACTCGCCGAAAGTTTGACAATCTGGAAGTGACTTGTGTTCGGGATGGTAAAACGTGACGTCGTCTTTGTTTCATTTATTACTGTAAAGTCAGGGTTGGAAATGAAGTAACGTGTGCGTATTCCGATGTGAAGTAGATGTAGGTAGTAAGCTAAGTGTATTATGCTTTAATCGGCAAAATTATGAAATAAATTCAATCGCATTTCAAATGCAGGGCGTTTTAAGAAAACGAATACACTTATGATACATGATTGCAACATATAATTAAGTGTATTAACGTGTATTGAAAACAGAAAAAAATCCAACTACTGTAAGCACTCGATGAAGAAGGCTTCATTCGCTAAATTATCCTTTTGAATGGACACTCGTTTCGCCTAAGTGGAAGAATAAATCGACAAAATTGCAGGTACCTACTGAAGCAGCCAGAATCCTCACTGGGTTACTGAAACTCACACACAACACCATCGTGGAGTTAATGCGTGCCCAAGAACAATTGACAACAGAATCATTGTTCTTCTCTTTTTCTTCTTTGACGAAGCTCTCACGCGGCAGCGATATCTGGATTTTTAAAGGGACATCTGATTTAAAGGAAACCACCATTTCATTTCTTGAATAACAGCATTAACAAAAAACAAGCAACAACAAATTGTTTTCCACTCTTTTAATGACTTTAATGACCGCTAAATTTCCTTTCAAAGTTACTGGGCGGCATAAACGTTAAATCTGGTTTGAAAGTAGGAACCGCCGAAACGCCATATTATTCCAATCAATCGGTCGAATTTGCCATAGTTATGCGCTGAGCGATTCGATTACCGCTGCGTTTCAAATTTATTACGTCACGGACATGTTCTAGGTACATATGAGATGAAATATATGTTCAGGTAGGCATGATTGATAACGGGAAATTCCTCTTGATGATCGAACGGCTGCCGCAAATGGACCAAGACGAGACGAATGCACGTGAAAGCTTTAGATTAGAAGATATATATCAGAAAAGCGCAGCGACGTTCGTGTTCGAAATATAGTGAGGTAAGGCTTCGCCTGGAGAATTTTCATAAGGTTCAAGAACAAGAATAAGAATTTCTTTGGTTTCTGCCAAAAGGGCTGCCCTTTTCCGAAATAATATTACTCTAGATCAAATTGCAAATAAACGTTTGTTGTGGCTGCTGTCTAATTACCGTGTTTTGTATTTATATCGGATTATTATCTATTATTTTACGACTTTGACTTGCAGATGGTGAATGTTGACGTCAAGACGTCGTTAAGAACACAACGTCAAACGTCAAGCATTCGTTTTTGAATTTCCGCGAAATATTAATATGTGCTTTTTGGTTGAACGTGACGACGTCACGAAAACAATTTATGGTCCGAATTTAATTTCGGAAATGCGTTATTGAACTATTAAGCTGCGGGCCACTCGAATTGTCATTCCAGGAAATTTATCGCGATTACGGTTGTCACAATGTAATTTATTAATATTGAAATTAGCAATTTGATAAATATGAAGTTGGAATAAATGTAAATTATCCCAAAATTCCTGGTCGTATCATGGACGAGTGTATACAGTTGCCTCCAATAAAATAAACGACCACTGGATGGTACTGTTGAGATTTCCCATTACTATTTTCATAAAATTCGACATTTGTTGTTGTTGAAGCAGCGATAATACAGAAATCGGGTAGAAAATTTGTTTTCAGCGAAGGTTTAGAGAAAGTAACTCTGTTGTGACTGTTAAAGTTTTATTTCAAAGCAAAGGTTAATTTAAATTCTATAATTTGTACAACGTGGGGTTTTGTTGCGTGACGCGCCACCATAGAGAGGGCGCGTAAACATCAAACTTTGAGGTTGGCCTTTTCTTTCGGTCGATTTATCTTTCGTAATTTACTCCTTTAAACTCCTTTAATTAGAAAACAAATTTTCAAAGCCAATAACATTGGGGAGAAAATTAATTTTAAATTAACCAATGGAACAACTGGAAACAATTTCGAAAAAGATATATCGCTGACATTTAATTGAATGCAACTATACACTTATGCAAATGTTACTTTAACCATCCAAATTATTAATAGTTTCATATATTTCCATTCTCCCATTTCATCCAGCTGGCCACAATACAACCAGCGCTAAATCCTCGGTCGCAATGCCAGAACTAGCAATAGCACTACCCAATCGATAAAAGAAATATTACAGTCCGAGCGCATCGAAAAGAAATAGAGGAAAAAGAGCGGTAAAGGAGTCAACAGAAGCAGTAGCAAAAAGCTCTATTCCTTTTTCAACGCTTCTATTATTACGGTTGATGTCGGCGATCACGTCATGCATTCTCCGTTAAGCCACATTCGATTTTGTGTACTGTTCAAAATGTTATAATGTTCGTTCGTATTGCGGTATCAATTGCCGGGCATTGCGAGGATTTCCGGGAATTATTTTTTAAATTTATTTCGTTCGCTGTGTTGGCATCAAAATCCACAGTCTCGAGTCGTAAATATTAAAAAATATTTACACTAAGCATAAAATGTCTGAAAGTAAAGAGAAAGCAAAACAAGATCTTTGTAATGAATGCGAGAGCCAGGTTTATGTGGAATTGAAGTAGACTTTTATAAATAGATAGATGTAGGGATTTTATTATAATCTGGTGAGGTTAGGCAGTTAGTTTTTGTTAAATTATTAATTTTAAAATTATTAAATAAAAATAAAATTATGCTTGATGCTCCATATTCTGGATTGGGCGTTAGTGAAGATCTTTTCTTCACTTTATTTTTCAGTTTATTCTTCACGTATCAATTTCCTCTTGAATAGCTCTTTTGTTATTATCTGATACTAATCAAAGAAATATTGACGAAAACATGAATAAATAAAGCTATAAATGCCTCACCACCTAGTTGTCACAAGGACGTCGTACGTCTCGATGGCCCCTTGGAACAATTTTTTTTTTGCTGATACATGTTTTCATTCAATACGTACTTATGATTTATTCAAAACTTTTCCTTATTTAAAATATTTATCAAGTTCCCTATTTACAAAAACAAAAAAAAACACACCGCTAAGAAGGTAATTTTTAACATCCGCAACTGTATATTCTAAAAATATACTTATCGATATCAACTAACAATATACTTTTATATCTTCCCACCACCAAATTCCCTTACATCCCCTGTTTAGGACCTATACCATTGACAACACATTTCACTCCATATACGCATGCACAAGACGTCTATGGAAGCTCCATTTTCACTAAGTTGCAGGTCTCAATAGACTTTGAAAAATATATTTACCGTAAAAGCTTCACCCCCGTTCCCAATCTTTTTCCCAACAGAATCTCTTCGATGTACGATATTTAGCTGGCGCTTTTTAAAAGAAGATTTCCAGACTCGATTCACAGTCAAATTTCCTCCCAAAAAAAGTATTAGACCGTAACATTAACCGTATTCGAAATTCGAAGGTAACTAACATGTGGTTAATGTAGTCTATCTACTGGTGTATCTTAGTCTGTGGACGCAATAGGATTCTAAAGAGAGAAAGAGATAGAGTTAGGCATTGACACTGGGGAATTAACGTTTGATAAATAGATGCGTCAAATATCATTAAGGTTAATTGAGGAATGCTAAGCGAGAACGTCAGCAGATGGTTCATTACATTAGAGTTTAAAGAGAGAAATAGAGACCAAACAAAAAAAAAGGACGAGATGGAAAATTCGCGTGGAGTGAACAATACGTGCGTGTCTATTCGCTAGATAAACTGCTATTGATTCTGATGGTGAATGATTTAGATTTAAAGCAAGAATAAAAAGATACCAAAGTCCAATTATTAGGCAAATTGAATCACGTATGCGGTACTTCATGACTTTATCATCCTGTACAATACTCAGGTTCTATAGTTATATGTACACTGCCGTTCAGAGAAGTTCGGTCGGTTATTAAAAAACATGAAAAGGTTACAGAAACAAACGAAACTAAAAACAAAATGCAATTTTATTGTATGTACAGGTAAAAAAGACAAAAATAAAAAGTTATTCGGGCCTAATATAACATACTGAACATTATTTTTTTTTTCATGGGAAAAACCTCCTTTGCTGTTAATCACCGCTCAAACTATTCCAGGCATTCTTTCGATAAGTTTTGTTAAAACGGATTGCGTAAATGTTCTTGTAAAGTTGGGCATATTTTTCGGATCCTCCTGTCCAGTTCATCCCACAACAACTCTATAGGGTTCAAATTTGGGCTTTGTGGGGGCCATGTCATTGCTTTCAGGGTCTGCTGTTCTTCTTGGCCCTTTAGATAGTTCTTACACACTAACTCAGTGTGTTTTGAGTCGTTGTCATGCATGAATGTAAAGTTACGGCCTATTATACGCAATCCTGATGGCACTGCATGACTCTCGAGTATTGCAAAATAATTTTCCTTCCTCATTACACCCTGCACTCTGTATAAATCTCCCGTCCCAGCAAAGGAGTAACATCCCCACACTAACACAGAACTACACCCTTGCTTCATTGTAGGCCCAATGCAGTTCGGGATCACTTTTCGGTTTTAAATCTTCGAACATAAACTCGTCGATTTTGCCCAAAAACCTCAAACTTTGACTCGTCACTCCAAAGCACGTGTTTCCAATCATCTAACGACCAATCTAGATGAGAACGGGTCCACTGTAGCCGTTTTGCTCTGTTGCTCCGACGTAATAAGGGTTTTCGAATGGCAATGCGTCCATGAAGGTCCGCTTGTTGAAGTCGACGTTTTACCGTACTCGCCGAAACTTGTTCTTCACGGCCGCGATTGACTTCGGCTGCTAATTGTGGCGCTGTTAATTTTCTATTGCGTTTGCTTAATAATACAATTCTCAAATCTTCAGCTTTTGTTGTTTTCCTAGATGCTCCAGGACGAACACGATTTTCTATAGTTCCAGTTGTCCGATATCGCTTTATGATGTCATTTACTGTTGAACTTCTCATATTTATTTTTTCAGCAATTGTCGCCCCGAATATCCTTGTTTAAACAGCGTAATAATGCGTGAACGTTTTTCTACACCGGTAGGCTTGCCACGTGCCATTTTGAAGTAAATTTTCTTAAAACTTTCGCGCAAAAACGACAGATGCACAACAACACACGTTTAACAGTAAAATGAAGCAAATTTATATCTTTACGCCTGTGATAAATAAACAAGTGATACTACGGTATATTTCCTAAATGTATTGTTCGTTAATAATCCCCAAACGACCCGTTTCAAAAGATCGGTACTTCCGAGAAATTCTTGGAATGATAATAAAAGGGACTTTATTGTGATTGTCGCAATATTTCTACTTTACATAATAATTTATGGCTTTAACCCCTCAGAAAAGAGTGTATGCTTAATATTTTTCTAATTTTATGTATTAATAATTGTATACAGTGTGATATAATAGATTTTTATTGTATGACGAACTTCACTGAACGGCAGTGTAAATC
This sequence comes from Oryctes borbonicus, assembly GCA_902654985.2. NCBI lineage: Eukaryota > Metazoa > Arthropoda > Insecta > Coleoptera > Scarabaeidae > Oryctes > Oryctes borbonicus. Next base: position 2,960,399 of record LR736885.1, on the reverse strand, counting down.
ATTTCACAGGTGAGTTGATGCTTGCCTGAACAGTTAAGCTCTGCAATAACCAGCCATGTCTTAAACAGAAGATTTTAAAATATCATTTGGGGGACTTAAATCTGGCACATGCCAGAAATGCGATAGCTCATAAGCAAAGTAGCTGCTGCTGAGGTTGCAAAAGAAACAGGCGCCCTGCAGGAAAGCTGTGCATCTGGCAAAATTCGAAACTTTTTATTTAGATATACGAGAAAAAGTAACATTAGCAAAAGCTAACTCGAAAATTGAAGTATTAACGTTCGATTATCGACAAAATCTTCCACTTTCTACACTTCATTGCAGTTGTACAGTGTCACTGTATTTATATTCATGTAGCCAACACTGAAAAAAAGTTATTTCTATGTCTACGATGAAACATTAGGTGGAAACAGTGAGAACGAAGTATCCAACCTCCTTCTACGTTTTGATAACTACATCCAGGAAGAGATTACGCTGAGGGTTCGTTCTGGATATTTTCGAGTATTTTACTACTGTCTTGTTCGATTTAGTCGCTTTCCGCTTCCTTATTTCCAAGATTCCCATTATGTAATTCATGAATCTAAGAAAATTTTTAATTTTTTCGATCGACACATAATTACCGATATGTCAATCATCAATATCCCTTTAAATGACAGATAATAACATCGAAAAGTGTTTCCCTGTAAGCTTTAGATTTAATCGCGAATTAATGAAAAAAATCTACGTCAACCAGCTGTCAATATCGCAGCGCTCTGTGAAAAAAACAATTAATGAAAGAGCCCAACGGTGGTAGGGATTGGCATTTAAAAAAAGGGTATAGAACAGATGAACGCCGATAAATGAATTGGGGAAAACAAGTCTAGTGGAATTGCCAAAACGTATCATTCTACCTATATTCATCTATTAGTTTTACAGGCATTAATTCGATTAAATTACAAGACAACCGAAGAAAGAAAATACAAAATCAATAGGAGGTTTGGTATCTTCTTTTCTCGGAAAGTTACGATAGAAATACCTTTGAGGGAAGGCGTTGTGTAAATATTTGTTAGGTAACCGAAATAGGTTTCATGCCATTAGTAAATGTAAAACATTCCAAAACATAGGTAAACCCTGTTCTTGTATGTACTTGTCGGAGAGGTTGGTCCTGTGTCAACAGTATGATACGTGCTTAGAACATCTAAATCGTTCAAGAAAGAAAGTTTTGAACGGAAATCGAAGTTGTTTAGAATTGAAGGAATTCTAAAGGAAGGGTACATTTTATTTTATGTAGACGAATACCATCAGCGGCTATAATAGGCTGAGATTAAAAATTCAACCAATAAAATAACGTTTTAAGCTGCCGATGTAAGGTATTCAACCTCATCCTTTGCCAACCCCGCTAATAAATGTCGTTCTACGATTATCCGTTTTCCCCCCGTTCCTTTTCTTACGAAGGATTATTGCCCATCCTCCGGAAGAAACAAGAATGCGACCTACTTTTTCTCATCGCAATAGTTGCCGTCTACCCAGCTATTCGCTTTTGTTTATAGATGTTATTACGCTTGTGGAAATTATGGTTAATAAAAGCTGTGTTGGGGACTTTGATTGCGGAAAGCTATATTGGGGAAATGATGATAGTTTGCGAAGGAGATTAACCAGACGAATCACATTGAAAAATTGCCTTAATCTTGGTAAAGTTTTAAACAAATAACATCTGCTCGTGAAAGGGGATCGTCCCCGAAAGAGAACTTGTTTTTTATAGCTGGATATTAAGCTGTTTATTAAGTTACTAAGTTATTGGGTATGTGTCGTGAGTGTTATTGCTCGAAAAAACTTTGGGGGATAAGAAAAGTTATGGTACAAATTATGACCGTTATTGCTTGCGAACTTTGATCGCTACCTGGAAATTTTGATTTTTTATCTTTATATATTCTCCAAGACAGGAATTTTAATATCTACAGATATTGTTTTTCTACATTTAAGCGTTTTATTATTTGAAACATTCACGTCACAATTTTGATGGACGTTCCTATAGAATATAACATAAAAAAGATCTTTCTTTAATACTCTTACGTATTTCCTCTCCAATAGAAGAATAATTTCTTATATTGCACCCTCATCATTCATCTTAGACGCCAGGACGACGACGTATTCGAAGATTATACATGGGATTATAGTTCAAGGTTCACGGAATTATGGTGTCCGGATGATTGTCTTCATCTTCGGCAACAATAAAAGGGACGAAATTCTGATGGTGACGCTGTGGAGCGTTCGCCAAATACGCTTCTTTGTGGAAAAGAAGAAAGGAAATTATGAAAGAAGAAGGGAGGGTGTAAGGGATGTTAAAGGTTAGGCGGCGAAAATTCGAGGAGCTGGATAGAATATGCGAAGGCTGTTCTCGGATATATAAAAGGTACAACACACAAGCTAAATCGCACTCTTGGGAATTATCGATGATGAAACGGTAATTTTACAAAAGGAATTATATCCTTTTTCGAACTGCAGAGGAGATATAAAGCATGAAATCATCAGCATCAATCTTTTTTAAAGGATACTCCGCTTTTAGCTTAACGCATTCCTGACAGCGTTGCCATTAATTATAAGCGTTGGTAATCAGTCAAAAAGGATTCCGTAATAATTTTTGCATTTTTTGCAATTACCATCTAGCAGCAGGCTTATGCATGCAAAAATAGCTTTGGCAAATGAAATATGCAACAGCCTTACTGCCGTATATTTTACTATTATTAGAACATAGATACGTAACTAGTTGCCTTTGCGTCATACCTGCACGTAATTTTGATTTAATTAGAATATGCGACCCCGAAACAGCGATGATTTACATATCAATGCAATGTATGTACATAGACATAAGTTAGATTTTGATCCTCGAATGGTGGTAAAGCGATTACATACCGTTAGATATTATCATGTTTACGTAAATTATGGCATAAATTGCTGTCGTTTAGCTTAGGTAATAATTTTAGGAATTATTATAGCAAATTAGTATATATTTTAGAGATAACTTGAATTTATGTTAGAATTTGTTTGAATTGAAAGTGCTAATTGGCTTGTCCCATTGGCTTTTGAGATCTATTGTGGCCTCTCAGCTTTCGACTTTTGGACTACAGACTAGCATAGTAAATGGACGGCGTTTCTGCTGCCTGAGACTGTCTAGCATTGCACCTATTAGTCTCCTTATCTACGCCTAGTAGCTCGTTCCACATCAACAAAATCCACTTCACAATCAGCACCAAAACCCCGCTTTTATGAAACATCAATATTGCACTTTTTTTCCTCGTTCACTTAATAGCCCTTTTACTCCTTTTACGGAGTCTACATCCGACTGTTGCTTCTAGGATGAGCGTAAGCTTTTAAAATGCATCATTTTACGTTCTGCTTTTTTTCCTCCTGCGTTTCGGAACGTTGTAACAATGCAGAGTGCAGCGTTCAAGTACTGCAGCAGTAAACCGACATAATTCCTTTCCGTGTCTATTCAAAAAAATATCAAAGTGTATGATGACGTATGAGAGGTACCCGTTGAACGCGTTGTTGAATATAAAGCACGTAGTAAAACTGTTCGTGGTGCCGATGTCTAGAAAGCAAACGCTGGAATTCGTGTCAGAGGCGAAAAACGTTCACAGGTCTACAGGAAGGAACTAGCTATACGGGAGAAAAGTTATCGCTTAATTCAAGCTCGCATATCTCAAGTCTATGTTAGCTTATTCAGGAAGTGTCTATATACCGGCTGGCATTTTTAACTTGAAACTTTCAAATATCTCGAAAAATAAGCACTCCATGAAAAGAATGTCCAAAATAAAAATTTAATCATTCTACGGAAGAAATACAATAATTCTAAAATTAGTTCCCTTTTCTTCCTCCTTGTAGGTGAGGTAGGTGGTAACTTTGAATCCTTTCGCCTCGTCATCTTTCAATTAAGGTAAGTGCTCAAAATGTTGGTCTTCAACTTTAATCCGTCTTTTTATTGCAAACGTATTGCGGAATCGTATTCATAAGTTTTCAGTACGAGAAATTGAAACAAATTGAGTAAGTTTTAATTATGGAAATTCTTTTTGGTGAAGTGCTTATCTTTCGAGATATTTAATAGTTTCAAGTTAAAAAGATCACTCGCTATAACATGCATATAGGTGTGGACTGCTAAATTTTTGCTTTCGAAATATGGTAGAAGTTTCTGGCGAAAATTAAATTTCTTTTTTCGAAGAAAACACATCAGTGATAAAATTGCGGGCCGAATTAGATTTTCTCAGCAGGAAGTTGGAAGCTAAAACATGCTAGGATTATGGATTTTAAACTTTTTAGCTTCTTCTTGTTTCTGTAGAACACGAGGAAAAGCACCCCACATAATGCTGGTCTTTTCATTTTTAACATTGGGATAAAATATGAAAATATCCAAGTGCATTTGTCTACGGTAACTTGAAAAAGGGAATTTTAAATTCATCAGAACATCGATGCGTACTTTCTACCTTTAATGTAATACCTAATTTGAGAAAGAACTCGATATGACAATACGATCTCAAGTATGACCTGATATAATCAGTTGCTGCTACCAAAGTTCTACACCCTTTTCCAAAAATCGACCAACCATTCCGAGTTAATTCCATTTAATTATGCCCGCCCTAATGATAATGGGGAACGTCGAGGGATGTTTTTTAAACAGCACGACGTCCCCATCCCCCTTTTAATTGGGAAAACCTTTTAGTGCACGAAAATTTCGAGCATCTCAAAACGGAAGTCCGATGTTAGTCCTGTGCTTAATTTCCCCCGTTTTATGGCCTTGTTTTCTTTGCTTTTCGACGATACGGATACGATATTCGAGGCTCACTTCGCTCACTTTTTTCTTCGCAGTTTGCTTGGTGGGCGTACGAAATTGACGCATAGTCCGCGTAGATTTTTAGAAACGAGGTTTATATAAGTCGTAAATTTCGAAGATTGTTGGGAAGAATGCTTGGGAAAGGTTTGGCCGCGGTCCAATATGAAGAATTTCGATATTAGCGGCGAGCCTTGAACGAATAGAAGGAAGTGACCTTGATGCTACTCGGGCGGATGTGAATAATTAAAAAACGGTACATTAACCGCTAGTCGTAAAAATATTGAAATTAAGCGAATAATTTGACTATGTTAAAAAATGTATTTTTATTATTCTGCATCAATAAACTTGTGGTGACGTTTATTAACGTGTTTTTGCTGTCTATATTTAAATCTCAAATCATAAAAGATCTGTTATGTTTACGGTTTAGCAATTCAATGATGGTGTCGCTGCTATTGGTGAATCTATCTGTTTTGGATACATAGATCCAGGGGTGGAACAGTTCATTTTAACAGATCTGGATCCTTTTATTCTGGATGACAAGAAATTTCATGATGTACTGTGCTCAATTATCTAGCTCAATAAACGGCTATTATTATTTTCAATATCCCCTTTTGTGGTAAAATACCAACCCAACTTTATTAAAATGTTTTCGTTTCTGTTGACAATTCCTATTCATCAGGTAGAATATTCGATCTCTTTTCAAGAAACACACTGTATAACTTTGAATAACTCAAGATCATACCAATCTCCACAGATAAGTTCTTCGACCCGCACATCAGACGCTGCAACGTTATTGGAAACAGTTCTTCCGAACATCAAAAAGTATTCGAAAATTGCTTCTGTTCGCCAGCACCTACCGGAAACAATACTGTTTCCGCCTGAAATGAAACGCGGAAACTGCGAATTACCAATACATGAATGGATATCAAAGTTAATATACGAAACTTCAAAGCTGAAAACAATACCGGATACAGACAACGAATATAAATTTTCTACGATTGTCCTAGTCCAAGGAAACTATGTTTGAGCGAACTCTCAGGCATACTTGACGTGGTGAGGCGTAAAATTGTTCGTTAGAAGTTGATCAAACGGAAGTTTTCTGCGAGGTGGAGGCAATTTTGCATTTTCTCTCATCGGAATTACGTTTTCCATTTCTTAAGAATAACAAAAATGTAAATTGGAGATAATTGTAATTGACACTGTTCTGATTCTTTTCCTTAATTGATAAAAAGAAAGGGAGTGACCAAGATTATATGAAATTGATCAAAGGCCAAATATCAAATACCACAAAAGCGATCTAAAGATGCAAGATGATTTATGGAGTGCTGTGAATGTTTATTCCAACTCCATTTGTAGGGCTTATCTTATAGCTGTTGTAAATTTATTGGAGGGTTAGGAACCATACCAACGTTGCGGCCTATCATCTGGTGATCGCGCACCCCAATTTAGTTTATCTCTTTGGAACATGATGACAAGCATTGTCTAGTTAGAATGTGGCGTTATTTAACCTTTGGGTATGTGGAAAAGTGAATGGTTACTTAAGCATTTAAATAATTTCGACGGAATAATAAGCAAGTCTTATTTTCTACGCTTAATCCCCTTGTAAGTGCTGTTTCATGTTCTACGAAAAAATTAAATGATGTCTTTTTTCCCGGCTCATCTACGACCATTATGGTGCCAGGAACGTATGCGAGATGAGGGAACGATATCGTTCCACTCTTCATCGTACATTACATCATTCTAAGCTAAAAGCACGGCGCTTATTTGTAAGAGACAGGTGAACGGGAAGTTAACTCAGACGTACAAATACGGCGATATACGTTGTTTTTTTTTTTTTTTCAAAATGTTGGTGATAAAAATCAAACGAAAGCGCTAATATTAGATTTACCAAGAACTTTCAGGAGAGACTATCTCAGCTTTATTGAGATGCTAACTAATCATCTCCTACGATGAATGAGTTCCATTTTTCAATTTACTAATTCTAAAATTAAATAGCCGCGCCTCATACACCTCTACTACACTAACGTTCGATTTTATTTTTAATCCCAGCACAAAAACTTGATATGTTTTTCCCGCGAGGAGTTAATTTATTATTATTCTCTCGGTTATGACGAACATTATTCACGAGTTTTCATCACGTAGTAAACCGTACACGTATAAATACGTATACCGTAATACCAGATCGTCGTTACGTAATTGACTTCGCGAGATTTTACTAGGTAATCCTTCGCGTTCCGAGCCGTAATAACCGGCTGGAATATTAAAAGAGATAATTGCGGAGTGTATACGAGCACTTCTAGCGTCGTAATCAGAACTTTTGCCCCGGTTTCTCGGCCATAATCCAATTCATAAATATACGTTTCCGTTCCGATGCTCATTATGAAAGCCGAACGAATCGCCCCGTCGAAGAAGCGTTGATTACGCAGCAGAAATTGTTCGAAACATATGATGGAAATGGTAACGATTTCGGGTATTGTATGTGTTAATGATTATTGTGAGCTCTTTTTAAGTTACGAGCTTGAAAACGAACGAACTGGTTTAATATATGTGTGTTAGAATTGAATATAAAAATTATAACGCCAACTTTGTGCGATACGATTTTATGGATTCGTTTGAGCTTGAATCCATATAAGTAATTTTTGCCGAAATATTACCATAAACAAGCGAAAATGAGAAAGTACATTTAATAATTCCATTCATTTTTATGCTAATTTAGAACACTGTGATTTTATCTTGATTTTAATAATAATAACAGAGTTGGAAAAGAAGTACTACGACTGTATGTACAACGTCAGGAACCAAATAATTAATTAAGCAGCTAATTGGTCTGCGGGGATTTGAAGGAAAGTTGAGTCTCCTTTATTTACAGCTCAATAATTAGGCTTTTTATTTAGAGCTTCTTCAGGAGTGTGTGTTGTGAATAAAGAAAAAACGTCTAAAGGGATTAAAACGTGATCGATTAAAAGTACAAAACCATCAATTTTATTGCAAAAGTAAAGATATCTTTAATATTGTAATTTGTGATTTCTGTTAATGGGTCTGTTAATATTCGTGAAAGAAATTTAATAAGTGGCGCAATTAATGTAAATAGTAGGTTGACATATCTACATTATTATTTATGTAACAATAATAAAAAATAAAGTATGATTCTCACAGTTTTTACAGTCACGGTAACTATATTTTTTGTTAAAGCAACGATATATTTTGTCAGATTAAATAAACATGTTGTAATTCTTACTAAAATTGTTCTTATTTAAAAAAAATATGAAGATTGCAATTTTTCTCTGTGTATAAGCGATGTATCGTGGGTATATAGGCAAACTTCTGCACCAACGATGTTTAACGGTATTATGAGTGGACCTACTATCGATCCTGGTGCCACTCCATGCTTGTTTGCCAATTCTTCGGATTTTTTTCATTGCCAGACGGTTAGGTGCCGACGAAAATCTCACGTTCTGTGTATAGTACAACTTACGTAAAAAATGTAAACAATGTTGACAAGTAAAAGAAACACGCTAATATTATTTACTGCATTCAACAAAAATAGGTATTAAAACTTATATAATAAAAATTTGGCTGGCACTAAATGATGAAAGGTATAAGAAACTACATTAAAAGGTACTACAGCACCGTCAGAAAACCATCTGGTGCATACGCAATATAAAACAAGAGCTATAGTTATTATTATTATTATTATTATTATTATTATTAGCGTATTGCGTAGGTTCAGTAAATTTGTGGTTTTCTGTGTATGTTGAAACTTGGAACAAAGATTATACTTCCCATATCTGGTATTATCTATCTTTTTACGTGTAGCTTTGAAAATGTCAATCTTGGAAGTGGTCAGAGTCTATCAGAGTCACTTTATAAAGTACTTCAGTGGAAAATTCTTTCGAGAGTATTATTAAACATTGTTTCTTCAAATTTTGTTAATATTTGAAGTTAATCCAATAATGTGCTCCAACTTCGTTTTTTGAGAAATCATATTCTTCTCATATCATCCTAAGTTCCACCTTTCAAAATCTTATACTGAATGTCACAATATGTTCAAAAACGTTTGTAACCGATTGTATATACGTACATGCGAACCTTCTTACCATATCATGTATTGTAGAAAATTCGAAGCGAAAGATCTTTACCATAAACTAAAATAGAACTCCGCATCTTTCTGCACTATTTTAACGGTGAAAGAATCCAACAGCATTCGTATTGGATGTACATGGATGAGTATGTACATATAAAACGGAACTATCTGAAGAACCCTTTTAAACGTAAGACGTCGTGAAATTTCACGATAGGAATAAAAGCGAGCGGCAATCCGACACGTGGAATAATACGATATCGAAAGGAGTTTATTGAGGGGAATTAGTTCTCGAAATATTATATCCCTGTAGGACGCCTGATATCGGACATTTAACCTTGTACAGTTCAATCGACACTCGCAGAAATTCGTCAATCAAAGCTATAAGAGATTTTTTTTGTTTTCGATGTAAGCCGATCGATGAGATCGCTTTTGGGATGACGGTAGAGAAAAAATAAAATAAGAAGAGAGGGTTCGTGAGTGTTATTTACTACGTTGAATTAATGGTTTTGATTGCTATTTTTCTGTTCGGAAACGTATAAAAGCATATAAATGAATAATGGTATCGAGTGCTATATGTGATAAGAAAAATTATATTTCGTCTGCGGCGAAATATTTCTTGAGAAATAAAAGACAAATTTCAGATTGATTAACAAAGGTTATGCAAGCTAATTTTAAACAAACTAATCTAGTAAATCTACACAAATAATTTTGCATTTTGCAATAAATATTAATCAATCAACATCTACACGCAAGGGATCAACATCAAATTTTGCCCTAGCTTCGAGTAAGGAGAACTTTACATCGAAATAAAATTAAATCGAACGCCCATTCATGTTAACCACAATTTGGCGAAAATTTAAGACGACTAGAGTACTGTAACTAGTTAATGGGAAGATTAGAAGACGACGAACATCTTTCTAATAAAATGGTCTGATCAGATGAATTAAAATTTATCAATTTTAACAGAAAAACATTATTGGACAGTACAGAATCCCAAACAAAATAAGGCAGGGAGATCACTTTACAGGACTACTTACGTGTGCAGAAACATTAAATTGGATTAGAAATAGTACGGCCGACCATATCTACTGATCAAGGCGTTAGTACTTCATTATATCGGTTTGTCGAACATGGCGGTTTTATTTTTTCAAAATTTGTTTGTTGTCCGGTCGAACGCAGAATATTAGTGATATCTCCGAGGCCAAACCTATCGACCTATCACTCATTTTATCTTTGGGTTCATAACAAAGACAAAATTTAGCAACTTGGCAAGCAAGTTTAAACCTATCCTTTGCCAACAATAATAAGCGAGATCCCCATGGTGAGGTATCGAAAATTAATCAGCCTGCACTGCAAATTTGTGAATTTCCTCCCATTATATCCAGTAGATGTCATTGTAGGTGATTTGTGTGTTCATGTAGTACACAAAAGCAATTTACCCAACCGCTAGAGCGTGACGATGTAAAACATTTAACTAACAACGTATCAATTAGTCCCCTGCCGCCTGAATAAAAATGATGAAGATTCTGTATTGTTTAATTTCAACCAATTATATGATAGTTTCCGGCAAACTGCAAGTATCGGCCATTTCATGCGCTTACAAGGTTTACCCAATAATACAAACCAAATTAATATTAAACACTCCCGTCTTCATTAAAATCACGCAGTATTTCAACTTTTTTGTTTACTTAGGCCATCGAGAAGGGGAAAAAATCGGTTCTATATAGACTTCGTGTAGGGTTGTCCGTTTACCTAGGAGGCAATTTTCTCTTCAATTCCTCTTTATCCATTAAATATGGCGTAGGATACGCTGTATTATGATTAATGGTTTTCTTTTTGCGGGAGAAGAATCCACAACAAATAGATCCCAAGATTACGGTTGTGGTAGCCGGAGCTATATGATATAACTTATTGTCGTCTCAGCCCTCTTTGGTGCGTCTATTTGTTTAATGGGAATTTTGATTAATGTCGCGTTAAATATTGCCAGCACTCAAAATTAGGTAGCGGTTTTGTTTATTTCTTAGCGGTGTGTTTGTCTCGTGATAATTTCCTGTCACGAGGAAGTCTCCAGCGTCTTGTTTAATAGCTGTTTCGAAGTTGAGAAAAGGAAATTATGTACCAACTAAATGTTAATTTCCCCTAAGAGAAACAACTATATTTCCATTTAAATCAACAAAATACATTTTCGCATTCATCAAGGAGAGAAACTGTACACAGTAAGAGGATTATATATTCACTTACGGTAGCAACTTATTAAAAAGTTTTGTGAGAATTGGACCATCTTTCTTCCATTTCCCTCAGAAACAACTATCTTTATGCTCCTTCCAGACTCACCATTCAAATCGAAAAATAACACCTTAAATCAGCAAGATGTCGTAAAACCCTATACGGGACAGTTAATAATAAATTAGAAGGTTAGCGCGATAGATTTATCCAACACTTCATCGACACGTCGTTTAATCATCTTCAGAGAACAGCGTTGTCCAAATAAACCCGACATCAGTGTCAATATTAGATGGTAGATGTCAGAAGTATAACTCCCTTATTACACGTCGAAGAGATTCGTAGAAGTCGTTATTGAAATGGTGTATAAGCGTTATTTCGAATGAGGAATTGATTAAATGGGATATAGGAGTGTTAGAAAGTTGCACTGTGTTAAATTCCAGGAATTTGAAGCGTTCGATGGCAAAGCAAGATGTTGCTTGACATACAACGGCTTCTAGTTTAAGCACGTTATTCAAGATAAGGATTATTCGCTTCCAAAATCTTTGATGTGTGAAACGATCCAATTTATTTGAAACTCCATAAAAAATTTAGTTACTTATTTATCCCATAACCTTTTCTATCCTAGGGGTAGAGGTCATCTTTCTCCATTTCGTTCTATCCATTGCTTTCTCCTTTGCTTGCATCCATCTTTCCTTCATTTTCGGAGTTCTGGAGAGAACAGAAATAATAAAGATAAAATCTCAAACGTCATTTATCATAAAATCATGTTTTACTTTGGGGCATGTGTTTATCGAAGATCTGACTGTAATTAGCCAAAAGAAAACATACAAGAACTAACACAATAACTATGAAAATGTTCAAATTAGATCAGAACGGTTTCAGCCCATGAAACTTCCACTTTTTTGTTTGCTCCTAATCCCAATATACGACGATTTAGTAAATGAGCAGCTAGCTACACATTCGCCGCAAGATCTAAGCGGTTTTTTCAAAGTAAATTACGGTTCCATGTTTCAGAGCAAGAACGGAAAGAAAAGCGCCTTGGAAAATAACTTATTCGAAAGCGTGTATATGTGTATAGGCGTTGAGATTAGCGCTCCAAGTTCAACGTAGTTTCTACCAAATCCCAATTCGCAACTGTAAGGTTTTATTCTTCAACCGGAGTACAGGCGAACCGCGAATGGAAAGAACAAGCTTAGGTTTGATAGCGTCGAGTCTTGCGTGCGATGGCTTGACTAACACCAGCGACATCTATAGGTAAGACCGGTTGCGATTTATAGATAGCTGTAACAAGGTGGAAACGTGATTTACTTAATTGGCGAGCTTACTTACTAAGAAAGCTCCCGGATTTTTCGTCGTTTTGCGAACGAATATATTCTTCGATTTAAGCAAATGGTAAAGGGTAACTTCTTATTACTACTTCCTGTTGCTTAAAGGAAAAAGAATGTATCGACAAACATCTTAAAAGTTTAAAATAAAATATAAAGGAAGTAAAACTAAATTAAATCGGTTAAAATAAAAGAAAAGAACAAAAATCTTCACATTTTCAAAGTTATAACTTCCAACGTAAACAAATTGTTTCCAAATAGTTCAAATAGCCAGAATTGCACACCTTCTTATCGACTTTAAATAAACTTCTAGAGTGCTTAGAAGCAGCTGGTTCACAAAAGGTCGCATCTAATTTGAATCTATTTACGTTGTTTTGTATTTTTCGCCTCAGACCATCAGACGGTACACGTACCACATGCATATGTCCAAAATCGATACGGCATTTAAAGCAGGCGAATTTCTCGTCTTGCATGCGGAAAGGAACTTTTTCAATTTGTTTAAAAATAGCGAAATTATCCCACAGCATACAAATTAGTCTGGAAGGTCTCTTGTTCTACCAGACTCTGTTTCGGCTATCGTACGATCCCGCAGCCTTGTCTAATGCAAATTAAAACACGATCGGTATAGTTTCTAATTAAAGGAAATAGATGCATATAATAGGGAGGTGACGGGATCCAATCAAGTAGGACAACCGTGGATCCCTGCGTTCAGCGAGGCGGAACGCGCGAAGCTTTGTAGTCGTCTACGTAAACGAAACATACTGACCGTGAGGGTTTTTGTGTTTACAACGCGTGGACGTATAATTTCTCTAAGGGCCTGGTCCTGCGTAAATGATGGACATTGGTGCTGTTTCCTCTGCGTATATCTGTGAATAATTTATAGCGAACATGAATAGGGCACTAATTAGGTTCAATTATTAATTGTTCGATGACAGACGTGACATAGGAAGCATGTGCCTGTATATGCTATTAAAAGTCACAGCATAATTGTATCAGCGAATTCAGACAATATCAGTGTTTGTCAATTACACAGTGAAACAAAACGAACATTTTCGTTATAATATAAAATAATCTTAATAGAGTAGAAAATACGATATTGACAAATTTTGCCCGAATTCAAGACTCAGTTTTCCTATTTTTCACATTGAGGATCGTCTGAATGCTTTTCTACGATCAACGAGAGCTTCAGTAAAATGCCTCTTTATGAAATGATTTCTTGAGCTCCCATCAGGCAATCTCCTTTACTTTTTGAGTTACGCCCCGAAGTTCAAAAAATGCGACGGCAATTTCCAAAACATCTATGAGCTCTAGCTCCTCAACCGTAACAGATAGAGCGTTACCCTATAATACAATTAAAGGAGAAATTCCATCCAAATCTTGGCAAATTAAAGATCACCCGAAGTTACTCAATAAGTTTCGCATTGATTTTGCTGGAAATTGCTGGTCTCTTCAAATTACAACCGGATAACTCCCCATAATGAGCGAATTTCCTCTATTTATGTGAAGCGAGGAAATAAAAGAAAAGAGAAGCAGAACGGAGAACTCCATGATTTTATTTTGAACTTCCATAGCGCTCTCCAGCAAAGCCCCGCCCAAAGTATTTAAAGCAGTCAGCACTATACAATTTACGTGTTTTGAATGAAAACAATAGACAATATAATACAGCAAAAACTTTATGTTTACTAATTCTATTCGCCCTACATCTCTGTAGGGCGAAATTATACAATTCACCATTTCCAGTTCCGTTTATATTCTCGCTGTTCGTTTTTAACGTCGTCCAAGACAATAGAAACATTGTATAATACCATCTAGAAGTCGTAAACTTTCAATTACCGCAGTAATATCGTCGGAATGCCTGGAGAAGCGTCGGTCAAACCGTGGCAACGCTAAGGCGCGAAAATATTATTTTAACAAGTTCAATTAATTTACGTATATGTAGATGCGTAGGATATAGTAATGTTTGATCGCATTTAACGGTCGTTCCCACCGCAATAAATTGAACAAGACATCATCTACGCAATTCGTTTAAGAGCCGAGTTTACACTGGCATTGGAAAAAATTGTATCACTGCCTTATATCAGCAATAATAAATCAATGGTTACATCGAAGTGGACAAAGTTCTGTCTATTAAAAGAAGTAACGTTCTTCCTAAATACCGCGTACAATTCTTTCTTGTATTACGCAGATCTTGTTAACAGAAGTTAAATCAGTGATGTAATTAAGATATCGCCATTAATGATGACCTAGCTTCTTTTAAATTTGACGGAAGAGATCTTATGAATAGTAATAAAAAGTTAAAGTTGTTGACTGTTTGTGCATAGCAGTGTACATCTACCTCTACCGCCCTTATTTGACATAATTTTCCCGGTTTTTAAACCCTTCCGCGTTCTATTAAATAAAACAGCGGTAGCGCCTCTGTACTTACTGCTGGAGATTTCCTATACCTTTTTCCTCACCTCAATCTCCGCTAGACTATTGAGACGCTCAAAAGATCTTCCTTAAGATAGATGACAAGCGTATCGGTTAAAGAGCGCCATAAATCTAATCTAAAGTGCTATTATTTGGGCTTCATTCATTGGAACGTTGCACGTTTTTAAAGAATAGAGCCTCAACGCCACTGGAAGAAATCGTTATCCAAAATTCAATAGTTCTAATAGAAAAATTAACTTATAGAATTCACAAATTGGTTCAAGCCTAATAGATAATACGTAACAAGTTAACATCAGTTCATCATCAAATCAATCAAAATCTTTCATTTTTTTATGTACTTTATTACTACCATCTGACGGAACGCATACTTCCATATTTCTTACAACGATACATTTCCCAAGAATGGTCTCTTCAGTCATACTTAACACAACAGCAACAGTATAACGTTTGTTAAGAATCGTAAAACACCGCAACGCTTCCTCTCTATAGCAGGCTAGAACGCTCACAAACGGAACAGCCGAATTACGTAGTCACTTACAAGCTTATTGTTCGAAACTTATTTGACTGATGATTTGTAGCGGCATCCTGCTCCCTTTTCGGCGCCAGGATCGCGAGTGGAGACGAGTAGTTACGTATACGGCAGTATGACGGGATAGAATCAGTAGAAATTCAATTAGAAAGCTGGAATCGGACCGAGTGAGCGTGTTGTACGTTCACGTGCCGCGAGTAAGAATTTAGCTTGTTATGCGAATCTGCAATCAGGGGAGCAATAGGTCGGAGCAGATTTTTAGTGGATTATAAAGATCTAATTCGATTTAGAACGAAACGTATGAGATGTGCCGAAAATTTTGAACTATATTCGATGAAAGGCCGCGTAAAAGCTGATTTAAAAGTGTATAGATGGGGAGAATGTTTGGCGCTTTTCAGAAAATTTCCTTTGAATATTAGATAATCGGTTTTAGAATTTGTAAAAACTAATAAGTTCGCAAGTTAAAAAGATCAATCTTTTGACCTTTTGATCTAACAGTAGAGTAGTGAAAAGGTCAAAAGGGTGGTCAAATACCTTTGATGGACACTCCGAGAACCTGACAGCAAGGTTTCTGGAAATTGGTTACAAAAAGCTTGCGCAGTATCTTTGAGTTTGGGGGTTTGGGATCGTCCGTAAAGCTTTTTTCAACATTTCTTTGGCATACGAAGGTAGTCTGAAAAATTTCGAGCCCCCACATGAAGATGATTCTGGTAATATGATTGCGCATGTCTTGAAAAATACTTTTCAAAATGTTGAGTCATGTTAGACGCGCAGTTGTCTTCCTGTAAAGTGCCACAAGGAATAATCCAAGGATCATTGGCATTTATATTATATATCGAAGATCTATCAGCGAATGCGATATTCAATAATGTATGCGTATTTGCAGTTAATACTTCCTTCTTGAATACGGGTAGCAGCGGGAAACCACGGTACAGGACCGAAATAGCGAAAGTAGGAAAGTGGTATGTAGCAAATTCCACGAAATTAAATACCGGGAAAACAGCAATTTTAACATATAAGATAAGCCACCACATTGTCCAGTCGGTTAGTCAAAGTTATTGGATGTGTGGTTTAAAGTAACCTAAGATGGGATATTCATGTATTGGAACTTTGGCAAAAAATGTATCAAATGAATATTCCTCATACGTAGACTTGTGAAAACAGTAACAAAAGAATCGGTCGTAACAACCTACTAGCGGACTTTTTATAGCCACTTCACCAGCAAACTCAAAATTTCGTTCGGAAGACAGTAATTTTCATCATCGTATTGATGCACGCCTACTTTACAGACCAAGGTACCAATTACTATTTGAACGGATTAAAGACATAGAAGCATGGTTGGGAAAAGGCTAACTACATCCGCGGTTAGAAAGTAGTCGGGAGAGCGATGCGAGATGGGCGAAAACATTCTTTTTCGGAAGAATTATAATAATACATACAGTAATACCTCCTATATATGTAAAGAATAGTATTTACATTAACCTAACAATAGTTACCATCTTACAATATGCCTTTTCGCCATCTCATTCACAACATTATATAGATTTGAAAATATGTGCACCAGTTGCGTTCGCACGTACAATTCTACTAATGACTACTTCCTTCTCCTGCGAGGGTATTACAAGATTCTTAATTCCTCCTGCTAACATTTTGCACGTCAAACACTCCTGCTTATAATCGACGACAGCAATCAATCAGCTTCACTTTCAGATGCGAATTTGAATAATGAGAACCTACGATATCGTCGGGGCTGTAGCTTTTCCGTGGGTGGTAATGATGATATTTATCATTGTCGAGGGCTAAATGGAACGTTACTTAAGGTGGATGAAAGATTTTCTTGTTATTAAAAGTAGGAGAAATGCAATACGAACAATAAACAAGTAGAATTTTTGACGGATGAAATCGAATCGAAGCGTTAGAACCGATGGAAAGTTTCAACATTTTCTGCCTCCTCGAAGGAAATATAAATTTGAACTTATTTCGTGGCACAATCTCACGAGTACTGTTTAGTTAAAGTTCGGCGAGTCGTAGATTCCGGGTGCGGAGGCCCAAACGGATCGAAACTACTGTGCAGAGCCTAAGGGCGATTTAAAGGTAGAGATAAATTTTCTTGTATATTACCTGTCTATACGGGTCTGCGGTGTGTATAAGTTTCCGAACTAAAGAAAAATTATGGAGGTTGCAATGGGATGTAGTAAATCCATGAATGGAGAGATTTTGTAAGGGAATCCTGGTAATTTTATTGATTTGCAAGTTAGTGTGGATGAGGTTATCATAAAATAATTATTATACAACTTCAATGAATTAAGCTAACAACAAAAATCAAGAGAAACGGAATTTCTCGAATAATAAGATTTGTTAGTGTCCAACACTGTACAATATGACCTTAATTTTAATGGTATAAAAGCACCAACTTTTCCTCCAATGCATTATACAACACTTCGGACGCAATTGCAGCAATTTACCTCCTAGTACTGTCTTTTAATTCTTATTGTTTAAGCAAAGCCAAATATTCACTAGTTCAGATCAGGCAATCTTCGTGGCCACGAATTTCAAAATATCTGCTTATAACACGATCGTAAAACAGCAATTGTCTTCAACTGCTAGGTAAATGCATAAAAATCGTTTTTTCAAGTTTACCCGCATATTCTGCCGTCGTGGTTGATAAGAAACATGCTCCAATAAGTAATGGTAAAAAGAAGGAAATGACTAACTGATTAACGCTAAAAAGAATTCCTTTTGGTAGTGGAATATTGAAGCCACAATTATACCAGCTAATTGAGCCAATATGAAACGTACAAGTTCGACGAAATTCTACAACGCGAAGGACACACAGTTTTGACATTACTCCGATCTCAGTCCTATCGAGTTGATTTCGGCTACCGTCAAAAATAATGTCGCAACAAGAAGCGTTAGTTTTAAGACAATACGCCCTACCGTTTCTCGTGGCACGTACAGTACATAGCAGAAGACATTTCGCCAGAGTTTTTAGCCGCGATTTCAATTGCTTACTTTACAGGAAAAAAGGTCTCTACGCATGCGTTTTACGACTGAAATAATGCATTAATCAGATAAAATTAACAACCCACATTCAAATTTCATTTCTTCAAATACACATTTCGAATTTTGAACCAAATCAATATGTTACGTTATCTCGCCTCCCATTTTACACGTAACAACTTGTCAGTCAATATTTAAACATCCAGAATCCAACGCTCACCTAGCTTTGTTGCTTGACTGATTACATCAAATATTAGAGCGTGCTACAGCATCAACGTGTTTTGCCATTGTCAGCACCGTCCTTCAACATCCATATATGTACAAGCATTTTAAGCGCATACGACGTGGCGGCAAGCCGAAGGTTTCCCGGTAGTTATATGATTGAAGGTGTTCAGACGGGTAAACAGGGCAACACGCCAAAAACATGAAATTCAATTAATTAACCGATTCTGAACGTCGCTTCGGATGTCGCGTTTCGGTAGGTGACGAGTGCCACCCCGCTTATAGATGTACTCGTACCAAGTTTTTAGCGCACTTCCTGGGGAGAGAATGCTGTGGAATATACGAGGGGAATTCGTAATAGTTGGTTTGAAATTTCCTTGAAATATGGATTTAAAGGAATATTATTCGAAGAGTGCACTATCTCAATTTGCTATGTACAAACAAAAAATTTAATTTAGGAACAAACGGCAGAGGCAAAAATTTAATTTCCTCCCTCAATTTCAGAGCAACCGCGACATCTTTCATTTAGCTTGGATTCGGTGGCATACTTGATCTACTCGTTGTCGCAGCCTGCAGCAAAGCTGTCTTAAAGAAAACGAAAATTCTTCAAATACTTTAGGTAAACAATATTGAACATACGAGCCACACATCCTTCAATTGCGCTTAACTATGAACAGAAAAGACGTACATTATTAGTTTCCCAAACTTTCCACCAACTAATTTGTTAACTAACAACATTACAATTTCCACGAAATTTCCTCAACATTATAATTGAAAATGTTCATGCAACACCTCGAAAGGAGAACGCCAGCAATATTATACATTAACGGAGAGACGTACAAAGATATATATTTTGAAGGGAGCTACATGAACAGGGCGTGAAATTTCCCTCGTGTACCGAAAGACCTTAAATCTTACTAGCCGCACTTCTACATATGTCGTACCGCATAGAATTCCCTACTCTGTTTTTTTTTAAGAAACTTATAAACATCCCGGTCGAAAATATCACGTCATAAATCCTCTTAATGGACGTGCGTATTAGGTGAATATTGTGTTGCGAAAATTTTAATAGGAGGACGCGTAAAAAGTATGTAGTTGAGCCAGATTTGCTCTTATATATGGGCGTTTAGGTGTTAAGTTATTTCATTGATTTTTTTTTTGTACGCATGAGAGTCTCGTGAAAGAAATAAGATGTCTTTGAATGGAAGTTTTATGTAAAAGGTTGCGTGTGGGTGAAATTGTCCAGCTTAACGTTGACAAAGGCATTTGTTTTCGTTTCGGGCTAATATAGAACCAGTTAGCCAAAGAAAGGAAACTAAAATATGACATTATTTGTTAAAACGGTCAGGCCTTCGATACTCATTCTGATAATTTTATTAAGCGTCCACAAAATTTTCTTATAGATACAGATAAAAAGGCGTATAACCTAGGAAAGCCCTAAAGGAATTACGGTTAACCTCTTCCATTGATCCATAAGGTTAGAATTAGCATTTAAATTTTTCCAGGTGGTTATGTAAATTTAATGTTGTGATAAATATTGCCATTTAAATTCAAATTGCCTCGGATAAAACGGTGATTTGTGAACGAAATCCGCTAACATAGATCACCCCCTCCGAAGCTTCTCGTAAATGGTATACAGCGTGTTCAACGAGAAGTGGGACAGCGCAATATTTGAATCGAGCGACAATCATCACCAAGCACAATTATAGTTAAAAAAAATTGAAGATATCAAAAATAACTCAAAACTAATAGTTAGGAGGGCCAAAAGAAATAATATCTTGTTAAATTTGAGTTGAGCTTATGCTAAGGGTGCCTCAGAGGATGTAGTGTTATGTTTATAATAAATGAAGGCTTCTTCAGAACAACATAACTAATAACGTTTAAATAACAAAATTTACTTCAACAGCAAATTACTTACCCGAAGGACCAGCTCAAGAGGGATTGTCGGTATTTATCGCGGTTACGCCACCTCTCCTCGCTGTCATCTTTAGCTGCAACAGAAATAAGTAACGATGTAGCTATAAAATTTGAAATTGTAAGTGCTTTATTCAGGATCATGGACACCGTAGCGTCGTAAATTTGGAGCATACCCAAACAGTTTGCAGAAAAACCGGACACCCTTAATTGTCGGGTCAATTATGCCTGGGGAAATTTTGGTAATTACCGCGAGGAATGTGCGTTATATATAGCACAATAACGGGAGAGGACGTATTTAAGCTAAAGCGCGCGCTAATTGTCGTAGGAGGTAATGCGTATGACGTGAATGAGGTTTTTAATTAGATGCGGGTACGGTTATGGTCGTTTTAATACAAGCGAAATTAGAATTTTTTAAATTTCTGCCAGTTTTCTGCTTAAATATACTTTTTATTAAACTTTATTGGTTATACAGTGTTGTAGTTATACTTTCGGTTTATAGACAAATGTTCATGGCAAGACTAACGGATCAATCAATCTTCCTAGCGAAAATAAAAATTAACCAAATCAACGCTCCAGCAGCAGATACATGTTCCATTCTTTAAGTTTCAGTTTCAATAAACTCTAGAGTACGTGCTGTCAACTGCATTGTCCATTAATTACCTTTCCCTCTAGATAAAATTACTCACTTCCATTAGTTCCTTTCCAACACTTTATATCCTTAAATTCTATCAACACTAGCGTAAACAATAATTGAAGCTCGTAATATCTCTTCTGGTAAGACTCTTATTTGTCGTATATCAGCCACAAGCTTCTCAACTCTAATAGAAGATTATTATCGTTATAAAATCAATGGAAGTAAACCCTTCAGCGTCTCGTAAAAGAATTTGTTGATTAAATCCACCCGTGCCATCCGTTGCAGTTGGAAAATTCACGACGCGAGCAAAAAGTATCGACGATGGTCGTGAAAAATGCATCCAGCACCACTGACAACGGGAAATTTATTGCTGGCTCGTTTTAAAATAGAAATCGATTGAAGATGCAAGGAGAAAAACCATCTGAAGTCCCAAAGGTGTCGGTTTATTACTTGGAAACTAATTAAAAGAAATAATTATTTTGATAATTAGGTCATAAATTATTAACAGCATCTGCAGGTATACTGGCAAATAAGAAAAAGTTGATTATGAACTACCACTGTAGAATACGGAGGTGGTGCGAAAGATACCCACACTGGAATTGATTTTAATATAAGATGCTGCTCGATAATGAAAGAAAATAATGGTAAAATAGCGTGATCTAAATCAGCACATTCACAGGTTCTTCGTCTTCGTAATGCAAGGGAAACAAAATGGAAACTAGAAGGCTATACAGGCTGGTTGGAGACACACAGAATTCAGAACCAAATTCACAGATACCAAGTTAATTTAGTTAACCAAAAGATGGTATTACAAAGAAAAAAAATTAAATTCAAATAATACATCTAACACTGCTTGAGAGGTAATTAAACCAGCTGTAGATTTTTTACGCACTACGGCATAAAATTATAACTGATACTTCGTACAGATCAAGTACGCGCGCCAAAGAAAATATATCAAAAGGATCTACCTAATTTCTTTCTCCTATAACACTTTAGAGGTGTTATCCGAGTCTCTCAAAGCCTTAATTCGTGCAAGGAAACTCCAACGCTAACTCAAATATTTGCCTTTACATCTCAACGTTTGAGAAGGAACGAATAACCACGTATAAATGCACGCTGCTGCGAGTTTGCACAGGCGGTATAGTAGAGGCCAATACGTGCCCTGGAATAACTCGAATAACTGTAATTTTTCTCCTCCGGATACAACAAACAGGGGTGGATTTATCCACTGCCTATTTCAGGAGTGTTGAGAGTAGATGTTTGCTAAGTGTAGAGGATTCTTCGCGAGAGCGCTAAATTTTGTAGTTGATATGAAATTTTAACAACTCTTGATGATGTTGCTGACCTAGAGCCAATCGATACCCAAAGTGGTCCTGAAATAGCTTTGTTTTTGGAAAATATAGCTTGGAAAGAGGTCGAGAAATCAAAGATTAGTTGAAACAGTTAGAAATGAAAATTTAGGAATTTTTTAAACCTTCCTTAAGTATTACATGCATTTATACAATATGCGGATACTGTAGATGTAGAATTTTTGGGAAGTAAACCATAATTTATATTTAGTTACTGGTTCAATTTCTCTAGCATAAGTTATGATTTCTCAACACATAACAATTCTTTCCAACGACACGCCTATGGCTATCACCTTAACTTGCTCTCGTGCTTTTAAAGCAGTCTAACGTCGACGTAATCGTCCCGACCAGACGTAACTGCTATCGGTTCCAGTAGAGCAAAACGTCCAGATATTTTATTACTTTACGCCGCTTGCTCTTCCACTAGATAAATCAATGTCAATCACCCGTTCGAGAACTGAAATCCATAAAGAAAGCTATTTTCGTTCTGACGCGCTTTCGACAAATGCATCGCGTGAAACTCAGATATTACTTTATAACTTTGTCGTTCTATTCGCTGTCGAGTGCAGAATTCGTGCAGAATTGCGTGTTAAAGTATGCGATGAACAAGGCTCTCTACACGATGTTTATCTAAAATATTTGTGGTATTTAGCTATTAAGTCGTTGAAACGATGAAGACCCTTCTCACATTTTTTTAATATATTTGATATTATCAAATTGTATTTGCTTTAGTAAAATTTCTAATTTTGGGGGATCGAGTTTATTAGTAAATATCGTAAGATTAACTCATAAGGAAGTTGTAGCTAAGTTGCAGTTCGAAGGTAAAAGATTGGAAGTGTCGGTATGAAAAGAGCAGATAACATTATATGGTCCATTACTGTTTATATATCGATAATTGCTTACACAAACAAAATAGGCAAACGACAACCAAACAACAATTGCATATAAACATTTAGTCCCAATAAGACTAAACCCCCTATAGTTTGCTGATTATATTTTGTGATTGTGGATTCGTACAAGGAGATGGTGAGATCTGGCCCGAGGAGAATAACAACCTGAAAATAAGGAATCAATATAGGACAAACCAAACATGTGGTTGTAAACCAGAAGGAAGAAAAAGAAGAAGAAGAAAAAGTAGAAGAAGATGAGGAAGAAGAAGAAGCTGGGGAAGAAGAAGAAGATGGAGAAGAAGAAGAAGATGGAGAAGAAGAAGAAGATGGAGAATAAGAAGAAGATGGAGAATAAGAAGAAGATGGAGAATAAGAAGAGGATGGAGAAGAAGAAGGAGAAGATGGAGAATAAGAAGAAGATGGAGAAGAAGGAGAAGATGGAGAAGAAGAAGATGGAGA
>LR736885.1:2894277-2936520 GCA_902654985.2 Oryctes borbonicus | reverse complement strand
GAAGAAGATGGAGAAGAAGGAGAAGATGGAGAAGAAGAAGATGGAGAAGACGAAGAAGATGGAGAAGAAGAAGAAGATTGAGAAGACGAAGGAAATTTAAAAACATTTAGATAGTTACATCTGTACTTCGAATCAAAAAGAAGAATAAACAAACATACGAGAAAAATACGAGATGCTACTATTTTTGTCTTCAAAAGATTCTCAAGAAACCTCTAATCGTTCACTTTTCAAAACGAAAATTGCAATTACCTGTACATAAAAGTACGAAGCGCATTTTCCTTGAATAGACGCAAGGCAAAACATTTTTATATGTCCGCCGTTCTCGCACTTATCGTGGATTGCACGGTCTTTTCAATCAGGACACTCTAACGAGAGGCTCTTTTGAAAACCGTACCATCTCTAGGCAATTAATTAAAACATGATTCCGGTCGTACATACATGTCCGCGTCCTTTTTGTATTCTTTTACATTACATCATACATTAATCACCTCTTTTGCCTGTATAACCTAATTTCGTACTTTAATTAAGCTACATAGACTACGTACAATACGAAGGTACGTATATTTTAAATTTTTTTCTGTGTAAAATTGTCGTGTTTAATAATTGATTGCAACTCTACAATGTAACGAAAGTTACTTTGTTATTCACATGATGTGCCTTAAAAAACTTAGATGAACTGCTAAAAAATCGGCTGCTCTTACATGGGGCCAATTTAATAAGTCTTGTGATTTTCAAAAATGGAATTGGCTAGTGTGACTATATTTATTTAAATAAGGAACACAAGGTTACAGTCATCAATAGAGATGACAAAGACAGGCGACTAGACAGACTTTCTCGGGGAAACCAGTAGGCAACACGAACCCTTTCTTATGAGACGAATAGACACGAGTCTGTCTAGTCGCTGCAAAAAAATAATAATTTCATTTGCCTTGCCTCTGCACCTTGCCTCATCTCTACTCATCAACAGTATGTGAAAAGTATTGCAATCAAGCTTTAGCTTGGTTCGCAACACACAAAGTAAATGACTAAGTTTAACGTTAATAATCTGTATAAGACCAAGAATATTGTAGGTATATACATAGGAGAACTAAATAATGAACTAGTTTCGCCGCCATATGTTGCTACTAGCTGCTGCTGCTGTTGCAGAATTAAACAGCAACCTCGTGGCGAACCGTTGTTTTCAGCTACATAATACATGTGTAATGAACCGGCGTTATGGTCCTCCTTTCGTCTGCGGGAAGACCAACACTGCATTTCCCGCTCGGTTAAATTGCGCGAGGTCTTGGACGTCGCAATCTGTGCATCGGGTTATACGCGGACGGCGGGGCGCATCTAAGAGCGCAACAATAACTTCGGTCGGTATGAGTTTTTGACGGCATCCTCGGTTTCGCGTAATTTCGTACGCCGTCTTGTTTTGAAGTTCCCCGTCATCAAGTAAGACCGACTGAGGTGAGCATCGATTATGATTATCTGTCTCGCTTACTACGTATTGGATATTCGTCTGGAAGCCGCTCTGCAGATGATTAAGTTATATCGAAATCGCTACAAGTTAGTACCGCGGGCTTACAGGTGTTATCTTATTGATCAATTCGTTGAATTATCAACAAACCTGTCATGAAATATAAAGCTACGTGCTCCGTCGGAGAATTCTTCTTTTAGCAACGCTGATGATTGAAGTATTTTACTAAAAGCCCTGCTATTATCGAACCCATTTCGATTATTAGATAATGATCTGTTTAATTCGTTAGTACCAGAGTTCGATTATATATCTTTGGCTAATTGCAAAGTTGTATCAGAAATTTCTATTAATTTCTATATTTTAAGATTTTTCATTTCACGGCCGAGTATTCGACACCAGAAGCTTATTTATCTCTTCTTGATTGGCAACAATTGACACAGTTTCTGATCATGCAAAAAAGTTAATGTCCCTTGCTTACAATTAGAATCCCCTAGAACCTTCGATACCTCCCTAATTGTCTTCAAGAAACGCTATTTAAATCAGCCGTAACTATTCCCATTAGTCTGGGGAGCAGCCTCTTAACTACTCCACATCTGCGTCTATATAATTGAGAATTAAACGGGATCCATTCTCGAAATGCCAGTACAGTTAACGAAGTGGATTTAGGTGTTACTCGATTCATTCTTCAAATTCGAACGAAGCGTGGTTCCTCTTAAATTATACAGCGCTCGGACTTTAATGCACAGATTTATGACCGGATACTTAATGCACACAAAAATCTGCAAGCGCTATTCGATATGATTACGCAATCGACTGTCCTTTAAACGTAAAACTCGTAATATTTTGAGGTGGAATAGCGTATGAGTTAATGAAAGAAGAGGAAGTGTTGCGCTAATCGAGCGTTAAGTTTTATTATTGTTAACATTTCGTTTCGGCGTGTGCGGGCCGTGAGATTTTTATAATTACCTAAGGTGCGGTCAATGAATCTATTTTCAATTGGGAAAATTCTTGGGAGAAGGCTTTTACTTAGGTGACTATAATTTTATGTCAAAAAATCCTAATTGCTTGAATTCCAGAATCCCACTGATAACTTGAGAGACACATCCTACTCCCACAATGGTGCGAAATGTTAAGCGAAAAAAAAAAACCAATGTTAGTTCTTAACAGTTTAAATATAACTTTCATGAAGTACTTTCTGGTAACGTGAGACGTTGGCAGTACACACAACAGAAGAAAACCACAACCACGAGAGCAGTGATGTGCCTACTCTAAACAGACAAAAATAGAGTGTTGCCTGCTTTTCTGCTAAAGAATTTAAACGAATCAAAATATTTTGAGCGTTTGGATATTTCTCTACCGTTTGTCCAATAAAATCTGCTACATTTTCAATACACTAAAGCTCGACTGTCTGAACCAATCATAAGAAAATTAAATATGGTTTTCGACACATACAGCCAACGATTATATTGCTTGACACATTCTCAGGCAACAAATATTGCTTCTAACTCAAGCCGAAGAGGACCATAACTGTGATATCATGCCATAAAACCCATAGCAAGTGGTGAATACTTGCTCTATCATGGTTCAAATAACTCCTGCATTCATGAGACAAGACTATTCGATACAGCTCGTTAACCAGAAAGACGATCGTTTTCCGTACGGTGATTAAGGAAATTCTTTTTGAGGTTTTCCTAATTTTAACATAGCGTACTTATGAGTAATAAGTTTGATATTAAGGCAAACATTTAATGACTTCCCACATTTATTAAACCATCACGCAATAAAACAATAAATGGAGAACGAGCCATATTTCCTTTAATATAAAACGTACAATGCAACAAGGTAAAATAAATGTCACAACGCCGGATTACAATTCTCAATTTTTACTATTCCAATGCAAATCGTAGCAAATACAAGAAAAGTTCTTTAAGTACAGCGACACATTCCTTTCTATGACATAAAAGAAAACCACTCACTTCTCTATACCACAGATCGGTCATTTTCGTAACAAAAAACCGCATCGTTCGCTCTTAATCATATCCGATAATCTTTGCGAGGTCCTAATAACGCGTAAGAAATCAATTGATTCCTATTTTATCTAACAAATATACCGTGCTTCCTGCTTATGATAGAAACTCCGGCATATTCATCGATATTTTTCAATAATAAGGTCACTTACTCCCACGAAAATTAATGCTTACTGCTTCGAAATATTATAAGTAACTGTGCAGAAGTATCGGAGCTCAGTTTCTGCCACAAGAGCTGGCGCGAGAAATGTATTCCCGAGGTATCGTGTTAATTTTCTTGATAAGTGGTGTGTGTAGTGAACGTTACACGAATACACTGTACAGAAATGAACCTTTCCCGTTATCTCGAAGTAGAAAATATAGAGTTTTTGAAGGTGAAGAAGATATAATGCATGATAGTGCCGGGCATCGCCTTAGATTTGCTTACAATCCTCAAATTATAAGATCTAGAGGTCACCCACTAATTTCCTACGATGATCTTAAAGGTGCAAGGGTTTCCCGACAAAGTTATCCGATTTTTGCACCAACTAGAAGATATGAATTTAGACCACAGCAAGAAGGAGAACCTCTTCCAGTAAACAGTATCAAGCGGCACGATTTCGCAATCAATCGCCCTGTATTTAGACAGAAATTACTGCCCGAGGAAGAATACTTACTTCAGCACTCACACCAACCATTACGCTACAGTAGAAGGCCAAATAGAGTCTATTACATAGACGATCCTTACCAAAATTTGCGCGAGGAGAACATTCTCGAAGATAGACGACCACGTGTCTTAAGAATAGATCAAAATCCTGAGAGAGGATTACATTCTTCAAAACCCATTCTTCAAAACCGTGAAATAATCCAAAAATACCCTCTAATGGTTTATTCCCCAAAATATTCTTATGGAACCGATCCTAAAAATCCGATAGCGTCTTCCTCTCATCTACCAGAATACATTTCCGATATCGGAAGAAATGAAGAATTATACTACTCGCCTAGTTATAAGTATGAAGGAGGACAAGTAGGAGGAGGTGGTTTGAATAGACTTGAAGGATCTCTAGAAAAGTCTTATGTGGATAAGGAAAACAAGAAGCTGTCAGAAGATCTATATCACAAAGAGGATGGAAAGAAGAAAGATGAGTACATTGAAGACGAGCAGAAATTCAAGAAAGATGAAAAGGCTGTGAAACATAAGAACAGCGATAGTGAACATTATTCCAACGAAGAATTGAAGAAGAAAAATGTTGAGGATCAAGGAAAATACGACGGTGGGAAGACATACAAGCAAGAAGGTAAATTATTATTTTTAAATTTTTTTCAAGTGATTGCACCAAACAGGTAAGACTCTGTAAATTTGTACTTTGTCACTTGAAATTGTATGAAACACGAAATTTACACAATTATTGAGTGCTGTCAATTCTATCCATTTAAGTGTAATCGACTGTGAAATAAATATTTGCTAAGCTTTTTAAAGTATAAATGTATCAATTAAGTGAATTACGTAAAATTTAACGCAATCTTCATAATAGCTTCAACAAAAAAATGTATTTCTATTTTTCTTTTTCCTTATTTAACCAACTATACACTTTCCAGAACAAAACGAAAACGAAAAAAAGACCAAATCTTCCCACAAGAAAGGTCACATCATACGCAGTTTCAAGAACTCCCATCACAAAGAGGAAACCGGCAACAACGAAGAATATTACGACGAACAGCACGACGATGGTGACAGCTTTAAGTTTGATGCAAGCGCCGGACATTTCGGCGAAAACAAAGCGGAAGCCTTCAAAGGAGACCACGGCCAGAAGGAATACGTAGCCAACGAAAAGGTCGACAAGGGCAACCACGAATCGGCCGAAATCGCCGAGAAGGTTAAAGAAGATAAAAACGAGAATAAGGAAAGCAAAGAGGGATCTAACACTAAGCATTATGGTAATCGTAATTTTAAGGATGAACAGTCGCTGCTAGGTCGTCAGGAGTCGAAGGATTACTTCGAAGGGCATCCGCATCACGTATCAATCCATAGACATGTTTAAATACGTATAGTTACTTATTAGAAGTGTATTTTAGCGATAAGGAAACTCTGTTATGTTCTTATTACTGAATAAAAAAAAAATATCGGTGACTCACGGGAAATGATTATTCATGGGTGACACACAGGTGTTGCTATATTCATTTTTCTATAAAATTAACCTGGAAATGTTGAGATTAATTCAAATATGGAATACAATAGAATAGAGAATAGACTCGATAAGTTGCTCAACTCCCATTCTCATTTAAAATTAATTGAAAATATTGATATCAAACAACAAAAAAATACGCTACTATGACTCCACCTAGTGCACTGAATAGAAAGGTTACGTAAGTACGAAAAAAATACATTGATGGAATAATTTTTTTTATTAAAATTAGTTCAATGAACAACTTTATTATTTTAATAAAAATCTGTTTATTAATGTAACGAACATTGATTTTCGTGAATACAATAAAACACAATTAATTGCTATAATACATAGATCCATAGATCCTAAAAAAAAAATTAAAATCTAAGATCTACAACACATATTAATTAGGGAAGATATACACTTGCAACTAATTAGATTTTATTCATTTTCCACTTTAGAACATCCAACTTTACAATGTAATTACCCCAATAAAAGGGTAAGCGTTTTATATCAGCCTCCAGGTTTGTTGCCGAACTGAGTGGCGCGAATTTAGAGATGGAACAGATCTTGGGGAGCTTCCCGAAAGATCCCCTCGGGAAAAACGAAACTGTAAAGTAACGTAAACGCGAATAAAACGCAGAGGAACGTACTATAAGAGATTATATTGCATTACATTTAGGAATTTAATAGTGAATATGGAGAAATAAATGTCAGAAGAAAAAAGAAGAACGTGCATTTTGTATTGGACTTTATGTCCCAATTTCCTCTAATGTACGCGTTTAAAGGTCGATCTTATTGCTCTTTTATGGGCGGTATAAAAAAATGTAGGCTATACGAGATGGTACCCGACGGATTTTGATCGGGCGTATATGTTAATTTGTTGTATTTTGTTATATTTTTTTAATGTAGGTGTTTAAATGTTTTACATTTTTATCCAAGTTTAAGCACTTTTCGTTGACAATATATGAGTTCTAATAATCGAAATACCAATGGCGAGCAGCAAGTGGACACAATGTACGTTTTGTGCATATACGTATCTACTTTCCGGAAATGTAAACAGTTGACCCCGCCATCGGCAATACTAATATATCATGAAACACAAACAACAATAAAAAGAACAAACCAACAAAGAAAAATCAGATCGATTGCCTCGATCGTCCCAAGAGAACAACGTTGTTCAAAAGCTGCTTGATGCTTTGTCCTTTAATACCCCTTATGTTTCGCATTTCCAACGGTGTCCTCTTAATAGCACAGTCGAGAACGCCATTTTAGATACGAACCTCCTCTCTTTTATCTTATTGCCCCGCTTTTGTACGTACACGAAGAGGCTCAATTTATCATCGGTATGAGATGCGCATCATATGAGCGTAAATTTTCAAAGGATTTAAACAGATCTAGTTTTACACCCAGGGAAGATAGATTGCCAAAGTAATCTCGCGCCTTTTTGGGGATGCATATTGAGTTGTTAAAGTTGGAATAATAACAGTGATTTACATATGCTTAACTCAAAGCAAGTATGGAAAACTATTTTCTCTCTTCGATATCCTGAGCGCCAAAATCTGAAACCGAGTTCATAAAAGTTCTACAAACGTCGAAGTTGTTTTCTTCCTTTCCTTTAGAATTGCAGTTCTGGTACGGTCCAAATTCTTACTACTATATTCAAATTTAGAAGTTGTCCATTGAAGCAAATAATCAATAAAGCTTTTTTCTTTTTTCTTTGCAGTTTCTTTGGCTATCATATAGAGTGTCTGTTCTTCAAAATCATTGGCATCTTGAGCTAGCCATTTTTTTCTGATGAAGAATGGATCCATTTATCTATCTTATTCATTCTGAAATCATTTTTTTCAAGGCATTCAGCGACCAAATAGTACAAACAGTAATTACAGAAGAAGTAAATAATATAATATTAATTGAAATGTTGCACAATCTATTTAACAATATAAGATACAGGCATCTTTTAAACGAATGTTATGAACCCGGAATGGGGACTCTAATGGACGTACCGTAACCTACTACTCTCTTCCATAAATAAGTTTGTAACTAAGGTACTGGAATTTGTAACTATGACAAACGCTAATTGTATCGACACCACACGAAAAGATTAAAATTCGTGGATTTCCATTGCCAACCTCACGATCGAAGGCTGGCTCCTTTTGCCAAGGCGTAACTTCGTTCGTTCATCTTATTCAGGCATGTTTTTATTCAAGTAAACCTTAGACTTGGAAATTCCAAATATATTTTCGAAAGGAGCCGTCGACTATAGCCGACCACTAACATCGACCCTACATGCAACGAACAGTCTATATACTCTTTATATAGAATATGATGGAATTTTACATCGCTAGAGACGTATCAATATGTATAGAAGGAAATTCAAATATTTTCGAAGTTTTGGGTCAATAGTAGAAAGTAGTTATTTATGCCACTCGGACCGTAAGTGCTTTTGTGGTCTCGGATGTGATGCAGAGCTCGGCTTCGCAAACTACATCCTCAAATCCCAGAACTGCACTTATGTCTCTCGCCGCATAAATAACTACTTTCTACTATCGTTCACGTAAATCAGTCAGTACTGTCGTGACTGAAGTGACGTAATTAGATTTATTTGTTGCCCTATACGTAACAATACAACTGTTGTATATTAATTTATTTCATCAAGCAAGAAACGCCTGACCAGACGCAAGCGTTTCTGTGATTGGTTGATCTTTCTAGACAGAGAAATTCAAAGTCTTTGAAGGGATGTTTTGGCAAATTCCAATGTGACGTTGACCAAACGTCAGGCTACAAAATAAGGCATGAATTGTTAGCCTTAAGCCTTGAGCACCCACAATTGAACGAGATACCTGTTTTGACAATATTGATCGATTTGCGACTTTCGAACGCTCGCAATCTTTTTCCCGCAGGGATTGCAAAAAACAACTTTACCGTCGGTCGTAGATACTTTATTCTTCCCATTGGGGATTTTTTTAAAACAAACAACTCTTTTGGCATTTTTTTCGCTTAATTTCATTTCAAAATATGAAACACATACGTGAGAAGGGGGGTTTAAAGGGAAGTAACACACACAGAGAAGCGATATTCAGAAATTTTATAAATAAGATAAATAAAAACTTTCTCCCCCGAAATATGTTAAAAATATGCAAAATGTTTAAAACTGTATGCAGTATTTGCCGAATATGCAAAAATATGCAATATACAATTTACACCGAATCATATCTCCCGAGTACTATAGGAGATATGATTCGGATGAAAAATTAGTTTTCCGGGACGTGCAAGTTAACAACTAAAATATGCAATTGCATAAGGATCCGGGCTCTAGGCATAACTAACTTGTATATGTCCAAAATTGAATGATGTGTTCAAAAACTACGTAAACTACATTCCCATTGGTGGGTACTTTGCTTTTAGCAAGAAAATTTTGTTACAGTACACATTTTCCTAAATACCTTGCAAGTATCCATTTTAGATGCTTTTTTTATTTTTCTATAAGAGGATAAACTGACCGTTACGGGGGAAGCTTCTTTTATGGAAATCAAATAAGGTGTCTTTATTAAAAATATAATCTTTATTTGTGAAGGCAAAACGTACTTTTCAGGAAAATGGACTGGAAAAATTCTACAGCTTAATATCACTATCTCTGCATGATCTCACCCTATCGTAAATCACAAGAGAGGCCGAGAATGGCCTGCGATCTATATACAGGATGTGGCGATTGATCCCTCGGTTAGCCAAATACTGGGAATTATTACTGACTAAATGCTAAAAATTTGTCTTCAAGGATTTTTGATACTGGTTCTTCAATTAAACATATTGGCAACTCTTTTTCTAAATAGAACACCCTATATATTTCGTATAGAGCGTCACTTATTTTAAATGGAGCGCCACGTCTTAGTGGCACTCCTTCTTTATGTATTTTCGGTATTCCGTACAAGCTGGGTGGTCCAGTGACAAATTGCTATCAAAAGCCACTAGACCACCCAGGTTGTACGGAATACCAAAAGTACATAAAGAAGGAGTGCCACTATACATAAGACCGTTTGTAAGCAATATTGGATCATTGACCTATGACTTGTCAAATTATCTAGCAAACCTATAAAAACCTTATGTCGAATAATCTACCTCATATGTGAAGAATTCAAAGCACTTCGCACCACCTTAGCAACATGTAAAAGACTCTATTACGCAGAACCGTCACGCGCCACCAACGGCGTATATAAAAAGAATGTCGGACAGCAGAGAATCAGATCAGTTATCCTGAAAAACCCATCAGCATGGACGACGAAACGTCGAACGAAAGTTTTGATACACAACAAAACCCGGAAGAAAATAGCAGCAGTAACAACTGTTACTGCTACTTTCTTTAGGTGTAACTACACCGGGCGTGAAAGCCTACGCAGTGTCATCTACCTATACTAGTTGATGAGAAAGACATGACAATTGTCAAGTGTAGGCTTTTACGACCGTAATCCATAGTAGAAATGTCTTTCGGATGATGTCGCGTAGTTAAAATTTTACTTGACAATTCGCTGACCATGCTGTCAGCTTCTTCAGAAGTTTTCTAAAGACTGTTTTTAGAAATCTTCTGAAGAAGCTGACAGCATGGTCAGCGAAACGTCAAGTAAAATTTTAACTACACGACATCACCCGAGAGACATTTCTACTAAAGACATGACAATTGTTTTTTATTTGTCACTGTTAACATAGGATGTATTTCTCCGTCGTGTACGGCGATGCTTTTCAGTTCCAAACACAACGTGTACACAGACATGTTCATCTGAATTGATGTATGTTTGTGCATAACATCAATAACGTTACTATTATTTCTTCGTACGTACCCGAATGGCATGTTTGTCGCGAATACGTCAAATCATGACATACACACATAATGTTTGTGGTCGCGAAAAATGGCTTTTAGGCCGTAAGTGCTTTTTCGGTTGACGATATCATTTACACGCATCCGAGGTGTGGTGTAAATAACTGGTTCCTACCCAAAAAAAGTGCACGTTCACCGATGCTACGATGAAGAGTGACCCACACCCTATTAATACTTATGTAATATCTACTCTTGAATGGTGCTAGTAAAAGAATATGCAAAAAAATTGCTAAACCTGATTAAAATTCAAGCGACGCGGAGATTCCGCCCGGCATCTCTTTATTGTTTTTTTTCCAACGTTCCGACGCGAATTAAACTGATGAGTTCTCTCGGATTCAGGTTTAGCAATTTTTGATTTTTTTATGCCGGTTGCAATAAATCCAAGAACATTTATTATTGAAATCTATTATCGTAATAGACAAAAAGCCAATTATACAGTTTTACCAACCTAAATGTGAAATTAGCAACACATCTGATATTATTCTTTCTAAACTCTATATTAATGCAAATATGAATTTCCATGTATAAACCATTAAAACCCTTTTTAAACTACTAACGACCATCCTAGTATCCAGGAAGCTTCAAACTCAATGCCATGATGATAGTTTTAAAGCGCTTCCAGCGAAACATTCCGGAACGGAGGCATAAATCACCGAGAATTCGTCTGACACCAACTACGAGCTATGGAAATAAAGTAAAATCCAACATACGATGACCCATTTTATGACGACAACGCTCCCCTAACCGAGCTCAATTCATTCTTTTCGGTTTTAGCACATTTAAACAACAAAATTATACGCAATTAATTTTAATGGAACGTACATACGCGCAACGTTATTTTATATGGACACGCGAGGCTAATGGAATCCCATTAGATGATACGACGATTTGGAATCGTGGAACGGTCCTTCTGTTGAATGGCAAACCATCAAAATCTAATCTTTGTCGTTCCAAACGTAGAAGATATTTCATTTCTTTTAAGCCGAATAAATAGAATAAATGAATTTATTCTAATTAGCAGCAATTGTAACAACAGTTGTTATGATTTTCGGAGAAGATTATTTATGTTTATTTTTCATTTGTTTAACGCAACTAAAACTCATGACATTGCAACGAACTGTTTTATTTCTGTGCGTTCTCTCTTGTGTATCTCGGCCCCTTACACACCTGCCATATTGAAAATTGCATGCGCGCCAATGCACGCCAGTGCACGGTTAAATGTGGACAAACTGTGTAAATGTTTCCAGCACATACAATACTAACTGTCGTAAATAAATACGTCAAGAGATTGTATCTACACGTTAGCTTAAGAGATACAATAATTTTCTCTAACAACAAGTTTGATCCGACTTTGATCTCTATAAGCACATTTTATGCTCTTCTGTCTTCAGTACATATACGCACCTACAAATAGAGCTGCATGGCATTTGCTAAATGGAGCTTCAATTAAGATAATTGCCAATAAATATTCTTCAACCCATTCAAGCATCAGTCAATAGTTCAGTTGAATCGGGATGACTGGCCGTGGCGCGTTAGGTAATAAATCCGAGAGAACCCATCAGTTTAATTCGCGTCGGAACGTTGGAAAAAAATGGAAAATAATAAAGAGATGCCGGGCGGAATCTCCGCGTCGCTTGAATTTTAATCAGGTTTAGCAATTTTTCCTGCTATTTTGTGCCATTCTCGTCGCCGGACGGCTGCGAGGCATCGGGAATTATCTTAAATCGTAAGGGAAATAAGGGAAAGTGATGGTCGTATAATTTGGACGAAGAAATAAATTATTTAAGGTCCCATGCAATTGAATTGGGAAGAACGCGTAGACCTATTTGTTTTCTTTTTCTTTTTGTTCGTGAAGGGACGAAATGAGCAAGAAAAATTTAAAGAAATCGGGAGACGAAATTGTTCATGAATTTTGTTTTTAATAGAAACGTTTAGACTTTTATTCCATAAACGAGTATTAACATGATCAAGATCATACGCATGGAATTTTATGTGCGGGCATTTACCTCATTGAGCGGGTTTGTGAAGCTGGGAAAACGTCCAACGGCATAACATGGCGTCTTCAATTACGTTTTTTTACAATACGATGGACACATTGACAATTTTTTATAAATTTTCCTTTTCAAAGATTAAAAGAGATAGTAAAGTATATTGAACTTCCGCCTGGCTTTATCCTTCATAAACATACTTCTGGTCTTAATTACATTTAAAATAGGAGAGAATTGGAAATGTGTTAATACAACGATAATGTACTTCTTTTTTCTTCTTTTTGAACAGAAATAAGTTCTTCAACTACATTTGATGGAGTTGGTACATTTGTTAGTTAGTATCTACTGTTAATAGTCACACATTATAAAAGAAGTAGGTAACAGATTCCTTTAAAACAAGCATTTTACCCATCCATACACAAAAATCCCTCTTTACTTTCACCAGAGAGGACCAAAACGTTTTACACACTAACGACGTTCGCCATTATTCTTATCGTTCAACACCAGATGGCTGATTCTTTCCATTTTCCGTACAGATACATCACAGTAGGCGTCGTAATTCTTCCCGTAGTCATCCGTTGCTCTTACGTGGGTTCATGGCTTTCAAGATCAACTATGATGTCTGTCTCGTGTTAGGAGCTTTAGGGTTTCTGGAGATCCTATTTTCTACGAGGATAAACCGACTAGTTTCGACAAAAAGATGTCGTTGCAAACTGGCGAAGATTACATAAGGACGAAAAAGATGTGTGTCAAAATGGCGGTAATGGCACCGCACTGTTTAAAGGCTCCATGTCCTTTATTTGTTAACGACGTCACTATTTTAGTAAGTAGTCTAATATGACTAAATTATAATAAAATTAATGCAGGGATTGGTTTGCAGTAAATGGCCTTACTTTAAATTGAAATAAAAAAAAAATGGAATTTAGAACGAAAACAGAATTCGATTGAAAATGAGGATCGTCGTATCCTTGAAACAGCCGTCTCGGATTAATCAATAAAACCCATCCATGGTTGATCTAATAAGAGGTTCCACATTATGTGATATTTATTTTTGAAACGTACAGTTGAAGTTTAAATTATCACGCGTTGTATATCTAAGAAAAAAAAACTCAAAAATAATTTTAGGAATGTAACCAACAACTTCCTCCCGGGAATGTCAAACATCGCATAATAATACGAATAATACCGATGGATCTACGCGTCTCGCTCCAATTTTTTTCGTAGAACAAAATTCAAAAAAACTTCGCACGACACATCGTTTAACTGGTTGTTATTGTCCCAATATTCTTGTAATCAACTCTACGACGATACTGACGTCTCATCGCCATAAAAGTTGAAATAATCGGCGGCCTGACCACGCTGTTCTATTTCGAAAAATTCGCATCGCGCGTCATCCGCCTCAGAATCTTAAAAATATACGAGCGCAAACACCGCTGGCTGGTCGGTCTCGGTATCGATGCTACCGCCGCTGGCCAGACGAGGAGGTAAAAATTTACTCTCGCAGGCCGTTTATTCGTAAAGTTCAGCTGTTTGTCGATGAAAATAGAAGCGTGTCGTACGGAAAACCGCGCTACAGGTGCCCGTTTTCGCGGAATAAACATCTCAATATGTACGGTGATGATCCACAGAAGTTAGTAGCGTTAAAGGCACTGATCCGAATGTTTTTTTTTTTCTTTCTTTAATGGTATTAGAATTGTTTAGAATGATTAAGACTTCGCAGATTATGGTAGAACGAGATACCTTACAATTATCATTTGTTTGCATCAAGGATCATCGCCCATCAGCCACAAATGAGGCATTTTAATTTTATTTGGTTCCATTTCAGGAAGTTGCTTAATAATATTATAAAATTATTAATAATAATAATTACAAAAAAGAAGAAGAAGAAAACAATAAGTTTTAAGTGCTTGGACTATTGGTGATCAACCCAAACAGCATGAATGAATGAAATTGAGTAGAAAAATAGAATGAACAAGTGCATTCTATTTTCTATTGTAAACATGCTAATGAAGAATCACGCACTATTTGCCCCTCGTAAATTAATAAATAACTTATTATTAGTTATTAATATATTCCGCTCCAGTAAGCGAAGCAACCTATCCATTCACTCGAAAGCTCCAACCAAGCCAAACATAATGACTAATCTTACTTTTTTTCGTTCCCCTTCTGATTCTATTAGGCCCAAAATTGATAGCTTTAACTTGCGCGCATATAAGCGTGCGATAGAATATAATATACGGATTCCCGGTAGGCTACCCAGGGCAAAGGATTTTCGATTAGATTTATAGGCCTCTATGTTACCTGCATATCCGTATCGTATGTACTGCTTTCCCTGGGGGTGAAAAACTGGCAAGTGTAGGCGTCCCGGGCCGAAGCGGCAAGATTTATCACCGGTAGATTTGAACGTACTGAAAATGTGTACCTACAAAGATAAATTCACTACCAAACGACGGTTGGTGTAGCAATGCAGAAGGGAATTATTGAAAAATAAAGGAATCGTATAAGTTACCGCGTAACGGGCGACAAAATGTTCGACAAGAATTGTGTAGGCGGTTGTTCGAGGAATTAAATTGAATTTTCGATACGGTTGACTAAACTTGGGTCTCAAGACGTTCTAAAGTAATATGAGACGAATCTATGGACAGAATTACATGTAGCCTTGGCAAAGTTAAATTTTCGACTGTGAAACGGTTTGATTTTGATCTCTGGCACGGTTTAATTGAATATGAAATTTTATTTGCGGAAAGACTCGATTTCAATTCAGTTAATGGCCAACAAAAACAAAAGAGGACCCAAAACGCAGCCCTGAGGAACACCTAAATTTGTATTGAATTCTTTCGAAAGTACCTGAATTATTTTTACTTTTATTTTCCTTTCCGATAAGCAATTCAAGCGGCAAACCTCATACAATTTCTAGCATAGTAGTTGCGAAACCACACGTATGAAGATCCATATTATTGAGTTAAATCTATTAAGACTGTTGTCACTTGTTTAAATCCGTTCTGCTTAAGCCGCGTGTTCAATTACTTTAGAAAATGTACAATCCATTCAGCTGCTCCGTTTATACATAAGCATC
Source organism: Oryctes borbonicus (assembly GCA_902654985.2). Lineage (NCBI taxonomy): Eukaryota > Metazoa > Arthropoda > Insecta > Coleoptera > Scarabaeidae > Oryctes > Oryctes borbonicus. The sequence goes on along the minus strand of LR736885.1, from coordinate 2,920,950 downwards.
ACAGTAGCAATCTTCCGGAAACGAAACATTTATCAGATAAGCCAAGTGATCCGCCAATTCATTAATAATACGCTTGAGTAGAAAATAGCTAATTTCATCATTGCCGTGCGACATTTTATTGGCCAACCTAGTAACTATTTTAATTATATGAAGAGAACGAACAGGTTGAAAGAAAAAGGAGGAACAAGGGCTACAACCAATAACGAACTAAAGGTACTCAACTGAAAATCTGCAAGCGTTCCTGCTACGGATGAAAAATAGCTTCCAAATTCGTTAGATATTTCACCCGGTTCAGCAATTAAAATGCCATTCTTGTTGATCTTAATCTTTTTGACACTATCTACTTGTGGTTTCAACTACTTTCTATAACGTTTTGTTTTATTATAAGGATCATTGTTTTTTGTTCGATAGTATTCGGCTTCTATAATTAAGTTACTGTGCTGAAAACAACTGAATTCACCCTACTTTTCAACCAAAATAGCTCACCAAAAATCTCATTAGAGCTAATAATAATATGATCACTAATCCATTCGTGGTTTAATCTTTCAGAATGTTGAGTTTCACGTCGCAGAAATTTGCACGATACGTTAAAGCACCATAATACCGAAGTCTTGAATTCGTCGCACTGCATATGTAATCTGTCATTGATGCTGGAATTCAAACAGTGGACAGTCGCCCACTCACACAGATAACAGGGGCACTGGGATATCAGGCACCTAAGCCAAATGTCCCAAGTTCGGTTCAATACGACAGCGCATTAATGTTAACATCGCCCATCGATACAAGCTACTAATCGACGAGATAATGCCTGCTTTGAGACGAATTATTAATCCTAACATGACACATATCTGGTTCCAACAGGATGGCGTTACTCGGTCTATAACACTCGTAACGTGCAATATTTTCTTGCGAAAACACTTTCATCTGACAAGAACATTCTTTGTAAAGGTTGTAACTCTAATGGAATAATGTGTGAATCAGAGCTGCCGACAAAAAAGTTAGATTTGTTGGGAGTATTGAATTCCGCAAAGCAATCCTCTTTTAACCGTCGCCCCATATCTTCTAAGCAACTGTGAGCGCAGAAATCTAAACACATGGTATATTGAACAAATTGTTCAAAATATGAATGAAGTTTCATTTACTTCCTGGAACTTATCGTAGCTCAACGCAGATAATAATAAACATGAATTGCCGTCATTATAGTAACCACTACAGAAATTAAATGAGAAACGGCAATATCCCGCACCTATTTTAAGCAGCAGATTACGAAACTGTTTACATTTATTCCTCAGCAATGTGACTCATTTCTACCAGAATATAGGAAGTGAGACGTCCGCAAGAAGCAAACTCATCCTTCGAACGACTTAATCTTGACGGAAATAAAGGAAATTTTCCACTTCTGCTGCTTCTACTTCCTTCGCGGATGTCTTCCATTCTCTTATATAAATGCGAAATATATCTTACTAACTATTACTTATTACGAGACCGATATTCTAACCAGACCTTATATTTTATTACTTTGTATCTAACTCAAACCCGTAGAAGAATAGTAAAAGAATAGTAAACTTAAATAAAAAGTAAATATTTATGGACTCAACTCGATTCGAGGACCCTCAAGTTCCAAACAATCCCAAAATAGAAGAAACGTGTTAGAACTGTCGGCCCCAGGTTTTGATTTCCGAAAAAATAGTTCGCCCTCGTTTCTTTTACGATTCACCAATATTGCAGTCCGATTTATTGAGAAAAGAAACTTAATAATCGTAAAGAAAAGGGAAAAAATCAACCGTGAAAATATACTGTGGTTTTCTTTCCTTAGCGACGCGAAAAAGAAAGCTGACGTGTTTTATGCTAGCCGCACATTGAATACAACGAAACGTTCTGCGTATTTACAAAAGCTCTTGTTAGCTATGTATATTTAAGTTGCTGGCATAATTTTTTTCTTTTCTTAAAAATAAACAATAAAAATGCAACATTAGAGGCGGGATATGAAGAAAAATTTCGTCGGGGCATGTTTATATTGAATTTAGTGTGCGCCCAGCTTTACTTTCCACAAATTTCGATCCCGCATCGCGTCTAAGTTCGTGGAATAGAAACGACAATATGTACTAGCGACACTCTTTGTCGACCCGTGCCGGTAGATAAATATAAAAAGCAGCGGCTAACATTTTTTTAATTCGTCATTGCCGTACGTTTCTCGATGGTTTAAATTTAAATATTGCTTTATATTTTTTACCGTCTTGGCTCTATTCCATGCAACTAATATTCAAGAAATACTCTATTTTCTGTATCTTGAACGTTATTTATTATTTCCTTTGTATAGCCAGATACGCAATTAACATCCAAACATTTTCGAGAGAATTTGAAGTAAATACACGGTTTATCTTTATCTGTGATATAGTTATAGGAATAGTAAGTTGTAAAACTGAGTTTTTTGATATCCGCTTCCGGTTTATTCAAGAGTGCCATGAAGTTAAAAATATTTGGAAAAAATACATTATTATCCCAGCAAAAAGATGCTTTAATTTATTTCCGGAGATACTTTCAACAAGTCAAAAACAGGCGTATTCAGGACGAGTCAATCTCAAAAAACAAACTTAAATACTACCAAAACATCATCAAAATAAAACTAAAATAACCTTCCCATAAAAATATCTTTCATATCCAACGCGTCAAAGCTCCAGTCACCAATTTCCCATCGACAACTAAGCTAAGTGCCAATTATAGAACCTCAACCACTACAATTATCTATTTGTCCTACAGAGAGTTATTTCCGTCTACTTCTTGAACAATGCATTGCATTTTTTTCATTTTTCCAATTTTCTGCTAATTTTCAAGCTGAACGAATGCCTTTGCTGTGGCTTCGGATAGGAACGAGAAGTCCTATCATCTGTAAGAAGGAAAAAGAAGTAAACGAGGAAGAACTACGAATATAATTTCTCGAAATATGCATCAGCGCAATCCTAAAAAATTGTTTTAAAATACCCAAAGGAATGGAGACGATTCTCTCTCTAAGACGAGTTTTACAAAATATCTCTTCATCACAAAATAAATTGATAATACTTGTTTCAACCCAAGAGTCGTCTCCAGATGGACAAGATAGTTATTCTTGCTGCAATTTTTTGTTATTCACAGAATGAATGGTACATCAATTGCGATTAGAATAGATTTAGTGAGTTGGTACATTACACTAAAATAGATTGAACTTAACCCCACGTTTTAGAAATTAATTATAATAATTAAAATAGAACAAAAACGAGAACAAACAAAATTGTAAAGTGACAAAGGCGAACATCCTATCGGGAACGCGGAACGTGGTCAAGCACGCTTTAATTCTGTTTGTAAATAGTGCGTAGGATTCAAGGGACCTTAATATCAATGATATTCCATTAAGGAGTCGCTACATATTTAGATGTAGGAAAGGAGGGTGGCACCGCAAATGGTACGAATTCCACGCGATTTGGGTCAAAGTCGAGAGTAAACGGTTACCAGCCGCGTTTCAGATCAGCGAAATAGCACATATTCTAGTTAGAAATTCGTGTTAAATACTTGTGTATTATAAACATGCAGAATATTTATGAGGCAATCTAGTCTGAATAAGGAAGGAATATGTCAGAGATAAATATCGATTACAAAAGCTCTTCTTCTTAAATTATTAATAGATCAATACAAATAATTCTGCAAACTAGCGGTTCTCATTTTTAATCAGGCATCATATCAAATGGTCCCCCAGAGCCATTGCAAAGAAGAAGTAATCGTCTACTTTTATAATTGAAATTGGTTGCCAATCAGTTGCAGGACTTCTACAAAAACACGAACATTAGCCAATTAAACCAATTAAATAGCAGCTAATATGCATACTTTGCATACTATTAAAAAAATCAACATTTTTCATGAGCTTACGTTAAACGGACTTGCTACTGTCCACCTCTAAGGTACCGAACTATATATCAAAACCATCGGCAACTAATATGCCCATTACCATATTCCAATAATTCTAACATATTCAACCATTTCTCGATCAGCTATACAAAATCGATGTCAACTAAGCCTAAATTGCGTATTTGAGGGTTGAGAAGAATTGGAGAAATCTGATGTCGATGCAAGAAAATATTCTCCTCTTAGATATATCGTATATCCTCCGGAATACTACGAATTCTTTGTTCGCTCGTCCTTCGTTAAGTTTTATTGTTATCGAGCTGGGGATTTCCTCCAGCGATATTCATGGATGATTTATGGCCGCCGTCGATGATACAGCTGCTGCGCGTATAGGTTATACCTTCTCGGGAATAATCAAGAAGAACAACAGCGTAACTTGTCACAATATTGGCTGGCGTTGTATATAAATTAGGTCTTCATTAAAATACTCCGTAAAGAAGATGAAAACTCCTCTCGAAATAATTAATCTTGAAACTATTGAGTGAAATTTGTTTGATCGCAGGAAAAGATGTTCACTTTAAGATTCTTTGCAACAATAAATAATTTTGTAAACATTAGCAAACAATGGGTTTACTCTCTTTTTCATTCTCTTAACTTAACAAAGTTGAAAAGATTTAGCTTCCTTTGCAAGTTTTTCTAACTATGTAATTATCAAGCAAGCAACGGTTTGCTGGATAAACTCTCCTAAATAGAGGGGGTCTTACGGAGCTTTTGTATTAAACAAAACTACGAATTTAACAATTTCGAAGCGAAGCAACATCGTAGACACTGAAGACTGCTGGAAGAAGATAACGAGATTAAAACTAAAGCAAACTTAATTGGCAGATGCAACTACGACGTTACCTTTTTCAGAAGGAATATTTTAGAATATTTTAGTTTTGATGAAACATGCACCTGATATTCAACATGGGTTTATCTTACAGACTCCGAAAAAATCGAATATTTGCTAGAAAGACAGAAAGAAGATTTGGCTACAACACTCGAAAAACTGCAGGTTAAACTAGATCGTTTGGTCTATTTTCTGCATTTAGTATTGCTTCTAGCATTTAAACGTCGTCAATCTTTGTAATAGTGCACGGACTGATATAAGTGGGACCACGAGTAGAATTTTGTTGGGCAATTTTTTCCATTGCCTCAATGATTTCCTAATTTATCGTTGATCAAACATTTCTAGAATCTCCTGAGTCAAAGAATCAATAATTTACAGTGTCCCCAAAGGCAATTAGCTGCTATAAGAAATTACGAGATATAAGTAGCCTGAGTTGATCGTATCTGGTACGAACATCAATATAACTGTTGAAGTTCCACAGGGATCAACGTTAGGTCCTTTGTTATTCATTATACAGGATGCCACGGGATAAGCTTACTTTAGCGGTTATCTTTAAAGTAAGATTTCCTTTTTATCCCATTTTTATAGAGATATTTAGACTTGTATTTTTCCTTTGACTGCAAATCTTATTGCTAATCCACGATATATTTAGGGAAGATCTAAATTTGTTTCCCTGCGTAAGTATAACGTTCATCATCGATTTGTACTAGTAATTATATCCCTTTTTTTCCGAATACAACTTTACGTTATCCAACGATAAAATCCAATTTACAAATGTCATCTTCTCCACCTCTCCGTCCGTTTGTTTACCGCGAACGTCTACCAGTTCGCTAATCTTATTTGCGAACTTTTGAAGAGATTAATTCGATTGCTTTTATCGGGTGCGATTCCCTAAAAAGGAAGTTCATTAAGGCGCAACCAAGGGATTAATTAACTTTCGAGCAACACGGTCTGCCCGGTTGGTCAAACGCCAATGTGTAAATTGAACCGGCCGCACATGTATCGCAAAATTTTTCCTTTCTCTTCTGTTACGTTCATAGTCCGTGCACTGTCCGTTTTTATATCTGGTGGCATTTGCTATGTATGAGCTGCGACGACGTTCGTTTTAGATGAAAAAAAATGAATAATAGAAAATTAATTTTGCAGTAGCTGCCTTTATTCTATGCTTTCATAAACCTTTATTACTTGGCGAAACTTCAATGGACAGTAGTGTATTTTCTTCCTTTACATTCTTTAGCGTCCACGTTTTAATATTAAGCGCAGAAATTCTCGCAAAAATCAATAAAGCCAAGTAAATTGCATCAATATAACGTGCTGCTCGCTTGGAAAATAAAGTCGGGGGATTTTTAATTCCGCGACGAGGTGTTGACGATTAATTAGCAACGCAATTATAAGAATATTTAAGATTAAATCTCGAAAGAAAACGAAGAACGTCTTAAATCGAAAATTGAATTATAATTTGCCCTTGCAGCTGCTCAAACAAGAGAAAATATAATTGCTTCCATCACCATCGCCGCTACCACCATCGGGAACTAATCCGATTGTATCTGTTTTGCTTTTAATTAACCTGTACAGCCAGAAGGATTCGACGCCAGGACTTGATTGGAGCTTGACGTTGTAATTGGAAGACGGAGGTTAGTCTTTCAGGGAATTACAAAATCTATCGCCGTGCATAATCTATGGATTCTTTACGTAATGAAAAGGACCTCTAAACTTATGGATGGTGGAATACATGTTCCAATGATCTATGATCTAAAGTCTGCTTCAGACGGACAATACTTGCTTTGTTGTCAAATTGCATTAAAAAATGCCTTAAAAGGAAATATTTAATTTTGCAATTGGCAGTTGACGTAATGAGTATTGAGAGATTCCAAATCCAAAGTGTGATTCAGTGAAGTCAACTACAAACACAAGAAAACTCAAGAAATATGGAGCAGACTTCTCTGCGAACACTGCAGCATTGGACATTAACGCCGCTTTAGGAATTGTATTAAATATAATGTCCAAGTTATAGATAGCGTCCTTGAACACTTGTAATGTGCCACTTACGTCGGGCAATAAATATATTTAACCATCACATGCTTAAAATAGATGACCGTACAACGGGAATGTAGTTCCCCACATTACACCTATTTACATATACAAGATAAGTTCACACAACCTCCAGAGGTTAATCTGCAATTATAAGTCGACCTTGACACTCGACCATCAGCAACGCCTCGTGGTAACACAAGACGCAGTAATTACTTAATGAGCGCTTAACGAGTGCAGCTTTCGCAGTGTGAAAATTAAAATACCGTCGGCGATTTTCAGCTTAAAATGTCGTCGTCGTCGCGTTTGTATAAGAGCAGAAGGAGGTGCAATTCCGTTTATTATAACTTGGACGTCGTCCAACTCGAATAGAAAAACAGGAGCGCGGCAGATACGTTACGAAGTACATTCGCGGATTCGTTTTGCAATTCGGAATTTATTTACACAACGTTCGCTTTCGTTTTGAGCGCGTTTCTTTTGTTTTGGTATATGAGGACGAGCTCTATTACGAAAACATCCTAAATTCCCGACTGGAACGGTTTAAATTATGACAATTTGGGTTGCGAAAATTTATTTATTTATGAAGAATCGCCTAAAGCGAAGATCATGAGGGGTGTCCACTATACACCGCAATTATTCTATATAACCCCTTCATTGACATCAGGAAGATACACGTAGTACTGTATAAGGAAAACATCAAAGAGAATCCGATCATAGGACGACCCGTCTTATTCTTTCTCTTTTATAGATGTCAATTTTTTTTATCTTAGCTGACCAACCGAACTATATCTTCACTAAAGCAAAGGCCGAAACCGCATCTCAACTACTCAGGATTCCGAACCTCTCTTTGACACATATTAACATCTAAATCCTTTCGCATCTTCGCCAGGTCTACCACACCTAACAGATTCCTGCACGTAATCTATTAACGACGGCAAGAAGTCCAAGAAAGGAAAGGTTTTATTAACGCCGTGGTCCAAAATATTGCCCTCTTACCATCGTTCAGGTACAGCTAGATTGAACTCCCTCCGCTTTATAAAGCTGTGCTATTAGACGTTAGTAGAATATATGTATTGAGGTTACTCGCATATCACTTGATTTACCATTAATATTGTTTATTCTTGTAAACTTGCAATATATTGTTGAAATCCGTGGGTTGAATTGTTTTTTTAATTCATTGAATAATATATACAGGAGTATCCAGAGAGTCTCCAGAAATATCAAGAACTTGTGAAGACTCTATTTGTACTCTGACACAACGCGAAAAAAAAAACTTTTATATTTGATCAACGCTGGATATAACCAAAGCTACAAAAGAAAGTGCAAATTTTCTTAAATATCTTTTAGATGCATTTCTTTCTTTATAGGAGCTATTTAATAAGAGAAAAATATGTAGTTGCATTAAGAAAAATAAAACGTTTTGACGCGTTTCTCCATTTAAAATTTTAATCGTAATTGTAGGATGTTCAATTGAATTAAGGTCGGGACTCTAACCTGGACAATTCATTAACACAATCCTGACCTCGTCTAAATATTCGTTAACGATGTGAGCACGGTGCGAACGTGCGTTATCGTAAAGTAGGCGCTATAAATAGAGCAAAAGGAACCACATGCTCCTCTAAAATGATTCATGTATCTTGCAGCAGTTTTCAGAATTCTCCAATGTACACTGTTTCATATATTGATCAATGCAGTTCCTCGTGGGACGACCTGTATGTGATTAAACCTTGAATTCTCTATTTCCATTTCCAGCTTTTAATATAACATTCAAACAAACTAATCATTGTTATATTTATACTTCCTTTCCTCTTCCTCTCTGTTCCACTTCGTCATTCAAGAAGGATAATCGAGGTACACGAGAATACATTTCCTGCATATCTACACAATTAAAAGCACTCGTAACCTTAATCCAAGCAAATAACTAAATTATACTGCTTTATTAGATGATTACACGTTTGTACTTAACGAAGGGATTCAACGGCGACCCTCTCTCGCCGTCCCCGATCGACTAAGGTTAAGAGAATTCTTCCAGGCCTATTAAGACGTTAGCATATACGTTCCCACCTAGCGTTATACGCGAATTTCCTCGACAACTTAATTTTCTAAAAGCGAAAGCAAGGTTACGATACAATAACGTCTGTAATGGCGCTGTTATTTTCGAATAATAGCGTTTTTGATGCCAGCTACCGAATTATAAATTGTACCTTTGTATAATATAAGTAAAACATGTGTAACTTCTATTACTCCTGAACTAAATCTTATTAAAACCAAGCCAAGAGCGAGTTGCAGGAATTCAATAGGTGAATAGCTTTGTACCTTGTAGCTAATAAAAGGGTTAGTTTACCTTTGTATCGGTAAAATATCCTTCGCAGAACTTCGATTTATGCGTGTCAAATTAAATTTTCTATGCGATCTCATAGTCTATAGAATAGAAATTAAGATTAGCAGGTTGAATAACAAAGCAGAATTTACATTTGCTCCCTTTGTTTTTTGAAACAACAGAATTAACAGAACATCTATTAAAAGAAGAAAACGAAAGAGAACATTTACAACAATAAAAAATCTGATTTGTAAAACAATCTGTCCAAAATTAATTTAAAATCTACATTTACTACCAACCGCAATGTAACACGGTCTTTTTTTTATTTTACAAATTATTTTGCGAGCTTGCTGTATCATGCGATACATTCCACACAATTGAAAATTTACATATTTAAATTGGCTTCCTTTTTTTGTCAGGTATGAAATGCAGCGCCACTGCATTTTAAATCAGATGCCGAATGAATTTCGCAACTGGCAACAAAAATATTCAAATTTTGCAATATCGACTTTTTATTTTAAAATTTAGTATTATTATGCAAAACGACGTTAAACTATTTTTTGCGCGAATACGTTTTAATATCAAAGAAAATTGTTATTTATGTCACAAGGGACGTAAGCCCAGTCTGCATTATATCCGCAAAAACACTTACGGCCCCCAATTGTAAATGCAATCAATTTTTTTTTTCTTTTAATTAGTAATGAGGCAAGGTGAATTTGATATAGGATCGGTCTTTTTTAATCTGATTGACAGATAATCCCAAATTTCATTGTATTTATTTTTTTTAATTTTTTAAGTTGATATTCTGCATAATTTTATTGCAACAGTATCGGTGACCATTAATGTCTTTCCTGATGGCTTTATAAATTTGTACCGAAGATATATATTAATTTTTAATTTTCTTTCAATGCAACCATGCACAGAAACCACCTCAAACTTAGCAACCTGTCAATAAAATCTCACGAACTTCTGCTTTCAATTCTCAAATTTCTTAAGAATATTAGCGTGTCAATTACACGTAGTGGAAGATATTAATTCCAACGTAAATGGCGACAGAGTAACTATTTTGGGAAGTCTGGGGATAATCCGGCTTATGCATTTTATGTTAAAGTTTCACGTAACATTATTTTCCAAGCATTGAAATTTTTGATAGATGACATCCAGACGATTGCGTAATTTAGTTAAGATGAACGAACCTCGACGCTCTAAATAGAGTACGTCGTACTCGAAAAACTCAAAAGCCGTTAATATGAGCATGCGACGAGAGAATTAAATTCTTTTCGCGGCGTCGGGAACGATGATAAGTATGTAAGTTGGCGTTGGCCGTCTTTATCGCATCTAAAACATCACCATCAACGATTTAATTAAATCCTAGATTCGCCTCGTCCACTTTTATTTATCCCGTACACGCGACTCTTGTCTACCCACGAAATGGCACATTGCGCGCTGAGACGACTTCGTATTTAGCTAACGAGAACGGTGGACGTCGCCTTCTACGAGAATGAGTCTGAAGGGAGGAAGCGGATGATTTTAATCCAGTGTAAAATTAGGTAAATTTAGCGTCTGGATTAAATTTTAGGCTAGGTTAAATCAGCTAATTTATCTGTTAGAGTCTGCGGAACATCCGCTGCGGACCGGTCCGGCGGACCGATTGAAGAAACTAAAATGCATAGTACTACACGGTGGAGGAGCTTAGGATAGTAAAAAAGGTATTCTTACACACTAATGCCCGTAAGCCTTTTGCTTTCAACATACAGGTTCTTAAAATTTTCCTTTTTAATTTCTTCGAATTATGAAGACATAATTCAACCAAAATTAGTGCGTGCATTATTAGAATATTAATATTTTAAACGCGTTGAAAAACGTTTACCTGTATAGTGGTTATAATTAAAAAAAAAAAATATATAATTATGGTGCATGCCAAATTAATATTGTAATAATCCAATCAAATTTACCGTGTTTCTGATTACGTTTTTGTTTGATTTTATTGTTTGTCGTTTTTTAAAATTCCTTTAATAATAGCCCTCTGCAGTTTTGAAGAATGCAGGAACATGATTATGGCGAAGTTCGATCAATTTTTTTCGAAATTCGAATTTAAAAGAAGCCCCAAGGAATATCGCGTGTATTTCATCACATTACGACCACACCATGTTCGATACATGTAGTTTCATTAGCCTTTCCATTTTACTGGATTATCGCGCGCACGCTAAGCAAATGAATGATTTATCGTAGGGCAAATTTCGAACGCACCGTTTAATAAATCAACGTTGGACGTAGGCACGGCGTAACGTTAATATACCCGTGATCACGGTAGATGATGCTGATGACTCAAATTTTCAAATCTTTGGACTGTAAAACCTAAATTAACAACTTCCTTTTCTATTATGGGAGTTTTGTAAATGCTCCGGTGTTTGCTAAAGAGTAAACAATTCTTGTATGCGAATTCATTAATAGAGCAATGTTGAGCAAGAACACAAGAATCAGCTTGTCATTGAATATTTCGCCTTTCAAAGATCAAATTCCCTACAAGAAAATAAAGTAAAAGACTATCGGCACAGATGGAGATTATTTCGATTATTTAGTTTCTTCTTCGAACTATTATATTAGCGATATTTAAATTATAACTCCGAAAGCTTTCCATTGAAAACATTGATAAACTACCAATTTAACAGTTCCATACCGTCCACCTTTAATCTCAATACAAATTAATTTGCTTGCTAACTTTTTGATTGGCGAAATTTTGATCCCACATCAAAAACTAACTATAGCCTCTCGTTACCAATCGAACATTTATAGAAAAACGTCCTTCTAGTTCGATGACGCTTACAAACTTACTAATTGGAATGCAACTAATTAAAATTTCTATCCGTATTCGTTTCGTAGAAGATCGGAATATGAAGCGATGCACTTGACGAGAAACTTCGATGCCTGCAATGTCGTGATTTTCGCTGTACGGATTTGATTAAAATAAATTTGATATACACCGGCTTCAATTTCGGATTTAACTAAAATTTGCTACAGAATAATTCTGAATAACAGCGAAGAAATTAAAAAAAGGGTTTCGTCTTATTTTATTGTCTAATTTTAATTTTTACGAAACTTGATTATTATTATTATCTGATCTACAGTGTGACAGAGTGTCTGATGATGTGTTAATTGCAGGAAACCATTTGCCAAGTTTTTCCATTAAAGAGATTGCGAGAATTTAGTCATTTCTTGACTATTATTAATAATATGAGCCCTCACCGAGTCATTCACCTTAATTTAATTTTGAATAATTTATGGTGAAATAACATATGAAATTTTATGCAAAAAAGACATGGAAAATAATCAATAATAACAAATACAAAGAAAACAAAAAATGATTATATTTTCCCGAAAATACCGTAAAATACGATAAATTTAAAAAAATAACAAAATATAAAGATTCTGCTCAAATCCGATGTAAACATTCTTAAAACTAGTCAAGACGCGATGTTACTGCATAAAGTACGACGTTTCTATTTTTGTCCACGCTTGACAATTTCACTACGTATAGCACCTAATATAAATGTATAGACCTTGGTAGTTGAATTGGCATAGTAGACTTGCCAAAAAACGAACTTAGTATCCTACAGAAAGATCCGTAGAATCTAGAAAGCTGGATAGTTAATCATTACAAAAGAAATATGTTTAAAGATTAATAAATCACATATCGAAGATGTCAGTTCATGTAACAGGCACTATACGGCCTGCATGAATATTAAAACAGTCCGCATAAATCTGTCTCCTATCTCCAAATGCAAATCCGTTATCAACGCTCTAATCAAGCGGTATAGTCGCGCTGAAAAAGAGACCATTTCCATTGAGCGCCAGCAGATTTAAAATTGTAAAAATTTGGTACGCACAATAAAACCTATGTACTATGTTCTACGTACTATGAAGCTTTTAATTTTAAATTCATACCATTTTATGAGATTATGGGATATATCTGTCGCAGCGCTACATAAAACGTAATACCTAGGACTATGAATTTCAAAATGATCTAATTTGCATGCATGCAAAATGTTATAGCTTTATTCTTTTTTAGAGAATACGGCATAAGGCCACATGGCCGCGCGCCCTTACTGATGTATCCTTTAAATATCCAGTTTTTTATTTTTATATCCTGCAGCTTCGTGGTCAACATACTTGCAGCTATAAACTTGAACCGAAATGTTTGGGCCGCAATGAAATCGCGGTCCTGATTGCTATGGCATTCACAGTCTAGCAAATATTATAATAGGGCGTCCGTAATAGCAGATACCAAATGAAATTAAACATCTTTTTGCACAAATTAAAGCGGTTCCATCAAATCATTTAAATGCCATTGCAGCAATGCTGGAGTTATGGAAACAATTAGATACGCGGCGTATAAATCAGGATTGTTTAGGAGGTTTATTTGGGTCGATTAGAAGAGTATGTGGCAACCAAAATTCTTCGTCCGTTTTCAAAAACCTTTAAAAAATTATTTCTCATCAATTATTTTGAGCATCCAGAAGGTGTCAATTGTGCAGAAGATTTAGATAGTTCGTTAGAAAAAATATCCAGTACCCCTGTTACCAATACAGTTTCTAAAAATTTTAGCGCTCCCAACATCAGCCATAAAATTATATTAAAATGTTGGTACAGTAGATTACCGACCTTAGAATTAAAAGATTCTCAACAAACATCTCACTTATAAATTTATTTTATTTGGAAAAATTAATGTTTTAAGACTTTACTTTAATTTCGAAGAACAGCATGACTGGACAATAAAAAAATTAATATATACGTAGGGATAATGCCGCATCAAAAAAATCATTTTCTTTGTGTACGGGACCCTTTTAATATTTTAATTTTTTCTCATTTAAAGTAAACAATTCATTCTCTATTTTCTTGAAAATTTTGAGTAGTTAATGTAGGTGTTTTCCCAAAATTTTAAAACTCAGAGAAATACCGAAACAAATAAAACTTGAATCATTGCTCTAACGTGTAAACCCGTAAAACTTGGCCATTAAAGAAACAACAGCATTTCGCAAAAATCTGAAATTATGTTAATTATCTCGTATCTAAACTAAGATTGATACGTATAGAGATGGAAATTGAGATGAATTGGGAAGGGACATCCAAAAACAATAATATACAGGATGTTCCGCTAAAAAAGTAGAACTTGTTTCGTACGCTATGTAAACTGAACATCTTGTAGACTTTAATATAATTTTATATTGTGCAACGCTTGACTTTTAATATATTTTATTTGAGAAGGAATTACCTTTCACCCACGAGCTAAGTTAGACACTAACCTACTAATAAAACTTGCAAATTTTAAATCCAATTCTATAAACGAAAAATATTTTGCAAGGCTTTAAAACTTAAAACACAAGCAAACTTACCAAAATAAGATTTCCAAAAACTTTTTCAAGGTATTCGTAAAAAACAATTATAGAAAGAAAGTTGGTAAAATGTAGCACATTCAAAGACTTGAAGCACCAAACTAATACACTAAAATAATCTCTCGGCGACACCAACAAGATTACTTTCGAAACTTTCGACGAAAATACACTTTCTTTTTAAAAATAAATTTGCGCTCCCAGAAAAAAATGTAACCAAACTCAAAGAACTCAAGTACAAAGTAACTCTTCGCTCAACTTGACCGTCCCACGAATTCTCGGATATTGGCCGGAAAATTCGAACTGATGAGAAAATTAAAAGTTCTAAACTTTATACGCCGAATACTTTAAATGCGATTTCTTCGCAATGTGCGAATTATATCGCGCCTCGCAGAAGCTGGTCCTGCTCCTAGGTAACCAGCAGGCAACGACAATCAAACTGCGCTTCGGTTATCAGCAAACGTCGTGACGGACTCGGGAATAGGGACAACCCCCACGCTGCTCGACGCCGTGATGGTGCTTTGGTCGTCTTCTATGACGTCGTCGGCATCGCGTCCAAATCTCGCGTTGGCTCCATACATTCTTTAGCAGCGACAATACAGTAAAAAAAATAATAATACAATTTACATTCTTTTATAGTTCCCTGTCCTGTATTTTCCTCTATGTTCCACAGATAAATTTGCAGCATTTAATCATGCTCTCGGGTAGTAGAAATTATTATTATTTATAATTTGAAGTATGTATTTATGCGCTTCACTAGCAGATCAATTAATAATTGGTTGCAAGGTTAACAAATTGTATTTGCTGATTTCACGTCAGCTTTGTTTACAGAATCCGTTTCTAGTAATAAAAGAAGATTGTTTCTGATTTATGATAGGCATGGGTTACTTTGAAATCAGTGTTGATATCTTGTGTAAATCCCGGTCGCGATGCATGGCCTTTTAATGGGGGCGGGGGGTAAAAAAGCAGACATTAGCAGAAAATTTCCAAGATCCAGTTTTAATATACCGGCCGGTAGGAAACACTGAAACGCTGTGGTTGAATGCTACACAGCGAGACTGCCATATGCAGAAAAAAAAAGGATTATTTGAACTAATGATTGATTAAATTCGAATACACACTGTATAAGCAACTACTTATACAGTGTGTCCACGGATTTGGTGCATACTTATACAAGAGCGAACGTTGTTACATTTTTTAAACCATTTTATGTTTTAGTTTTTTTTATACATATTTTTAAATACAAAATATCTAATAGAATTCTGGTTAACTAGAATAAATTCTTTATTATAAATATTAGACTTTATGAAATATTTTCTAATGTATATAAATTCGAATGTGATAAAAAAACAACAAATAATTTATTCTACGTAACCCCCACCTACTTCCACACACTTTTCGACCCTATACCTAAATTCTCCGTAAACGTTCCTAAATGTTCTTATATCAATCTCACTAATTATTGTTCGTATTTTATCTTCTACTAATGCTCCCAAATTCGCATAAAAATTATTATTTTCGTACACTCTTTGTTTAACGTGTCCCTATAAATAAAAATCCATCGGCGTTAAATCGGGCGAGCGAGCTGGCCAATGAATAGGTCCAAAACGGCCGATGCATTTTTCAGGAAAGTGGTCGTCAAACCAGTTTCTAATGAAATTAGTTGAATGCGCAGGGCATCCACCCTGCTGAAAGTAGACTGCATCTCTGTTAATGTCCTCCAACGATGGTTAAACAAAATTTTGTAACATATCCAAATAATTATGTTGCTTTAAATTGTTTTCGAAAAAAAAAGGGGGACAACAATTTTATTGCACCGCACATTTCCTTTCTTATAATGCTGGTTTTTCCGATTAGTACGAATATTTGGATTCTCTTCTGCCCAATATCTGCAATTTTGAGATGACACCTAACCATTGGTAGTGAAAGTAGCTTCATCCGAAAACAAAATTTTATGATGGAAAAATTGATCCTCCATAACATTCTCTCCAACCCAAGTACTAAATTCTAATCTAAACGCATCGTTCCGAGGTTCTAGAGTATCAATAAATTTGGGTTTGTATGGGTGAATCTTGTTTTCCTTACTCTCCTCTCTTACGTATTGACATTTTTGAATCTTCTAATACAAATCCCATAGCTAGAACATTTAATGCATCATCTTCATTGTATTGTTTCTTTGTAACAACAGAGCCAGTTCCATCAAATTTTCTTAACAAGCTTTTTCAAAGAATTAATAGCGATATTAATGCCGGGGAATTTAGCGTTAAATTTGTCGATCGCTGTACGATATGAAATATCACCTATTCCATAACAATTAATCACATAAATTCGTTATTGCAATGTTAACAAAATTGTGATCTTCGTGATTGCAAATGTCGTGTCACGTAAATTTGAAACAGACAAATAATTAAACTCCAACAGAATTTCAAGGCAATACGATTAACAACAATAACTTGAACTTAGTTAAATTTTTGAAAGTAAGCAAACACGTTTTCAACATTTATATGCATACAGAAGGTAATTAGTGCATTTTAATATGTTTTCTAATGGTTTTAAGGCAAGCAAAAACTTTCGTAACGAATAACTTTTTTTCATAAAGTGTTGAATAAAAAAATTTTTCCCATTGTGCACCAAATCCGTGGACACAGTGTATATCGAACCTGACAATTATAA
Organism: Oryctes borbonicus; assembly: GCA_902654985.2. NCBI lineage: Eukaryota > Metazoa > Arthropoda > Insecta > Coleoptera > Scarabaeidae > Oryctes > Oryctes borbonicus. The sequence goes on along the minus strand of LR736885.1, from coordinate 2,903,771 downwards.
TTATAATACTACTGTTAACGCTGTCTTTTGGATGCGACTAAGTAACTACTACCTACAATGCAAATAGCTACATATATAAATATTGTACGTCTCCGATCGATTTTAATCTCGAATTCTTATTGTTAGTCTACAGAATATAAGATGCAAATTTCATCAATATTATCTTTGATATGTCCGTAAAGATTAAGATTTCTATTATTACCGCGCTGAAAATGCTAATTCAACATATTTTCACGAAACCCATTTTTCTTCCATGTAGTGGGAAACCATTTGAAAGAAAAGAATAAAAGGTCGACATTTATAAACAACTGGCCTTCCATTTCTATAAAATGCCTAGACGCCTACGCCGCAAAGCTATGACGTCAGGTTAAGGCGCCAGGAATGCTTATAGAAACGACGGAGGATCCATAATACGCCCTATACGACTGATTGTAAATTCTTCGATTCGAGAGATTACAATTACAGAAATACGATTTACAATATGCTTGCAAACAAGTCTAATTGAGCAATAAGCAATAACAACCAAAATAACCCAGAACTTGAGAACCCTTCGGACAAAATTTGACTAAATTTAGATATAAATTAAATAACTAGAACAAGCGTTAAGTGAAGAAATTGTGCATTATATGAGAAAAAAATTGAGTGATAATTAATTGAATCTAATAGTAGAAATGTCTTTCGGGTGATGTCGTGTAGTTAATATTTTACTTGACGTTTCGCTGACCATGCTGTCAGCTTCTTCAGAAGATTTCTAAAGACAGTCTTTAAAAATCTTCTGAAGAAGCTGACGGCAGGGTCAGTGAAACGTCAAGTAAAAAAATATTAACTACACGACATCACCCAAAAGACATTTCTACTATGGATTACGGTCGTGAAAGCCTACACTCAACTAGTTGAATCTAATGTTTTAATTCCAGCTTTTCGCCGTATTGTTTGTGATTCAATCCCATCTTGTTAAGACTGGAGACTCAAGTAAGGAAAGTGCTGGCCATTTATCTTTGCATAAAGCAACTCTTGTAGATGCTTTCCAGAAAACCTCCTTGGTATGATTAATTAATTCATTAACATTCGGAAAATTGCTCTCTAATAAAGTCTGCAACTCTATGGAGGGCGTGCTGTAGCTTTTAAGCTACAGCGTCAGTCACAAAGAGCAAAGTTTTCTCCGTTTCCTTATATCTTCGAAAATGTTGTCAATACTGCCGAGAACTACTTCCGTTATTATATCAGTAGTTACTCTTCCTATTATTTTGTTGGGTATTAAATGTGGCTTGGTTGGACGTTCGGTATACAAAACACCAACAATGCGCTCAACCAGTAGTGATTGTCTCCTACATCGGTTTTAATTTTGTTTACGACTTTTATGTATATTTCTGGGGGAGAAGTTTTTTTGTAACGTTAACTCGTCGGGAATACTTCTACGCGTATATTTTGCCAGAAAATTTTTAAAGACTGGATTATCTAGTTTTCGGAAGGGCATATTTGAAGCCATAAAGGCTTCGCAGAGATTGCCATCTTCCGGATATACGAAATTTATTAAATATGAACGAAGTAGTGAACAATAAAGAGAATCTATAATACGAACTTAAATACAGGGAAATGACTAAGCCTGCAGAAACGAGTACACTTTCCGTGCACTTCGCGAAATTAACAGAGACTAGACAGACTCGTGTTTTGTCGACTCTCAGGGAAAGCAATAGGCAACGCGAACCCATTCTCCTGAGACGAATAAACACGAGTCTATCTAGTCTCTCCTAATTTCATGAAGCGCAACTCGTTTCTGCAGGCTTATAAATTACTTAGTTTTCAATGACTCATGTTTTGTCGACTCTCGAGGGAACGCGAACCTCTTCCCATAAGGCGAATAAACACGAATGTATCCAGTCACACTGATTCAGACAAATTGTAACTAGAAATAAGTGCAAAATGTACTATGTGCATTTGTAACGAACGATGTGAAAGTTACAGAGATGTAGGCGGCTTAATGTGATTTTATATGAAAGAGTAATATATTAACTGATATGGAGAAAATGTAATAAATATTGACTTGTAGTTTGTTTTTAGATTTTTTAGTGTGTTTAAAATTTGAGGGTTGGCGATACTGATTTTTATTTGGTTGGTTCACTTGTATTTGACAATATATACAGAATATAGATATTTTTTCCAGAGCTAGAGTATTCGTGGGGTATATTCTGATATAAATAGAAATAACTTGGTAAAAACCGCATTTAGAGGTTTACACAAATATCTGTTAAGTAAAGTAGGTTATACAATTCTTTTAAATCAGAAAAAAAGCGTTTTAATTATTAGAAATTCGAATAGTCTAGCCAGCCTGGCTGCTGGTGACGTCTATCAGTCGAAAGAAGAAATAGTCGCAAGATAACCAAACCAATGAAATCTATAAATATAAAGAAAACTTATCAATTCCTCAGCATTTTTCACGTTTCACGTTTAACCTATATTTGTTTACCGAAAGCGCACCACGTAGCATACAACAATATAGCTCGTATTTACACGAAAATGAGTGACATGAGTAAGTGCAACGGAAAAATGAACGGAATCGAAGGGAAGACCCCGTTTCTAATCGGGGTAGCCGGCGGAACAGCAAGTGGAAAGGTAACACGAGATCGTTATTTTGACGAACCGATGCGTATTTACTAGTTTTACAACGAGCAAATCTGATGCAGAGTACGGTATGCAAGCGGATCATGGAGAAGCTAGGCCAGGTCGACATGGACAACGCTCAAAGGCAAGTCGTTTGCATATCACAGGACAGCTTCTATCGAGATCTTTCCAAAGAAGAGATCGTCAAGGCTGAAAAGGGACAATTTAACTTCGATCACCCAGATGCCTTCAACGAGAAGTTAATGGAAAGTACATTGAAAGATATTTTAGAAGGTCGAAAGTGCGAGATACCAGTGTACGATTACAAAAATCATAGGATGTACGTTTGTAACGAATTGGTTTGAAATTCACATTATATGAGCATGTTTTTATAGTCGCAAGGATGATACGATTACGATATATCCAGCGGATGTTGTTTTATTTGAGGGGATCTTAGTGTTTTACTTCCCTGAGATAAGAAATCTTTTCCATATGAAATTATTTGTCGATACCGATTCAGACACAAGATTGGCTCGTAGAGGTATGTTGATCTTAATTTATGTTGGTTCCTATTAATGTTATTGTGTTTAGTACCAAGAGATATTAACGAGAGAGGTAGAGATCTGGACCAAGTTTTACATCAATATATGAATTACGTTAAACCAGCGTTTGAAGAATTTTGTTCTCCTGTAAGTAACATTAACATTTATTTACATTTACAACCGTAGTCAAAATAATAGCATGTTATTAGTCTTATTTTATACTTCTACATTAAAAATCAAATGCCTTTGTTCGACTAATTCGTATTTATGAAACTGTCAACTTTATCTTTTACAGACAAAAAAGTTTGCAGATGTTATAATACCAAGAGGTGCTGATAATTTAGGTAAGTTTCGTAAAATGCTTAACACACTAGCTTTTTTTCTTATATATATACCTTTACTAATGCGTATTTCTAATATATGAGATCTAGCTTCTACGATTATCTACCATTTGTTAGGATTATAGTCACTGCCGTTTCGAAATATAATCATTACTTGTATATATGACATGCATATTAAACAAAGAAAAAAACAAAATTGTTTATTAAAAAAATATATTTTTTTTTAATATCTGATACACTTAAATTTCTTTATCTTTTAATTATATTTCAGGAAATCCCATTACTTACAGTTACTAGCTGCATATTTGCTATAATTATGAGTATAAACAGCCAATCTTATCTACATGCATAGTACATGATGTACAGGGTGTAACAAAAAAAAAATGATACATAAAAATGATATGTATAAAGCTTGTTTGTAACTAAACAGATTTATGTATAAAATACGCAATTTTCAACAGGCTTCAATACATCAAATTATTTGTACCACAGCGAGATTTTAATAGAAGAGTGATGAAAATAGCGCTTCGGGGCATGCGTAATATTGGAATTTTAAGCCCGATTCTTTGGGTCACATTCAATTGTTAGTATCACTGACCACGGTGATACCAACAAAACCACAGTCACATGCTTTGGAGCATGCATTCAACTATTGCTTATTGTTAGCAATTTCTGAAATAAAGCACAGGGATAGTATGGTAATGACACATGGCCAATTTTTTAAGGATCCGTATAACGCCATTGAAAAAACAGCGTTTTAAAATCATCAAAATTAGCTTACAGATTTCATTCATAAATCGGTCAAGTGTCACTACTCGATCGAGATTACAAGTTTGATTCTGGTCGAATATGTTGGTATCACTCGCCGCTTTATTACGATGAGCGTGGCAGTAGTAATTGCTTTTTTGTTAAGAAAAAAAATAATTTTCTCAATTTTTTTTTATTGTTCGCATCTTATTCAGCGTTAGAAGTACTACTATTATATTTTCTGAATTTAACCTACTTCATTCACAATCGGAAGTAAAAATCGCAATAGTTAATGTACTTGTAATGTTTATGTTGCAGTGGCTATAGACCTAATAGTACATCACATCTGGGATATCTTGCATGGAAATTCGCATCCGAATGGACTAAGCAATAGTAGATTCAGCACTAGTTCGGGTATCCGTCGATAATACAACGTCCAAAAAAAATGGACGTCCATAGTATACTTACCTGCACATTTCTTAACGAGTCAAAAAAAAAACACTGTCGATAGTGCACAAAGATACACAAAATTACACTTAACGCATATATTCTAACGGAAATGCATTTCCTTTTTTTTATACTTTTGACGTTCCTTTATTACTTTATTTGTTGTCTATTAATGCACAGGTATCTTTATTTATGTATTTAGTAGGTAGTTGTTTAATCCATATGCCTGAAACATAGTAGTAGCCCGAATATTATTGTTAATTCCATAATATTACTGCTAACATTTCTTTTTACTAACAGAATGGAGTAAGAAACCAAACATATTCATAGGTTGTCCCAGTTAAAATGTTCACGATCATCAGTGTGAAACAGTCCTAGCTGCTGACTAAAAATTACATAAATTTCACCATCATATTGCTTCCATTTAGTAGACGTATCGTTCATTTTCGTTTTAAAGTGCACCGTATAAGTAAAGTAAAACCGTATTTCTTACCATTTACGAAATTTTCGAGCGAAATGTTGAACATATTAATCGGGACATTCTGTACAGATGGAATAAGACATCTGATTGGTTAAAACGGTATATCGTAATTGTGGAAAAGAAAAAATGCGGGCCTCTATTGCGTTTAAACTATCTTCGGGCTTTAACAATAACCCGAACTTAAAATTATTTGCAGTGATTTTTTTTCTCTTCCACGAATACCATGACATCCGCTACAATATTATCCCATTAATTATAAGCTGCAAACATACTATTTTCTGATGAACGTACCATAAAACCAGTGCCTCCCCCAGGCCACCACACCATGGGTAAAGCTTTGGATTAATTTTAAAGGAGAATATAAAAGTTCTGAAATGTCAATGAATACTGTTACTAAAGATGGCAAATCTATCATTAATTTTATTCTATAATCGTCGTAATAAGCAACACCACGATTTTATTTTTTGTAGGCTCTGAATAACGAAAAGTGAAAATATATGTACGTATACTGATGAAATCAGCACTAGCCTTGGTTATAATAAAAATCTTTCATCTGTTAAATAGAGCTATAAAATAAAATATAGAGGATACTGGCCTAAAGCGAGATTTATACTACCCACAAAATTATTTATAATTCGTTTAAAATATATGATAAAACCCTCTGCTATAGCTAAGGATATATTTTAATCCTGGCTAATTAATAATTGATATAAAACAATTGTTTCTAAAATTCAAGGAAGTGTTTTAAACAAAGCCTATACTAAAGGGATGTAATGATTTGGGGACCTGGTTGGAATAAAAAGGTAAACAAACTAAATTCAGACGCGTATATTCAAGGGAAAGACGTTTTCGTCATTTAGACGTACTGTCGCTGATTCTTACGGTAGTGTACTTGGGTTGTTGAATTGTTAATGAAATATTTGAATTTCGAGCTCTAAAACCAAGGGGCCAATCCCAGCCAGCCATTTTCTTTGTTGGATTAAACTCATGAGTTATTCATGGAACATGGAATCATTTTACCCTATAGTCTAGGAAAATATTGGAAATTTCCGAACTGTCGACTGGTGTCAAATCACTTGATAGAAGAATGCAAGCAATTACAGCTATTTCCTTTGATGGCGCCAAGAATAATTATGTCTGGCTAACAAGCACAAGTTAAATTAGTTTCAATGGCACTATTTGAGCGGGAGATACAAAAATGTTCACTATGTCGTCTTAATTTCTTATGCATTTAAAACATATCGACTTCAACTGATACTTTGAGAAACAATCTACAGAAGATACGCATAGGTTAAGATGTAACGTGAATATAGAACGAGATTTGTTACTGTAAATTGTGGACATAAAGAATTAGTAACATGCTATAAAGTTTTCATGTACATCCATCGACGAGTAGAATGGCCACTATTCCGAGCACCTAATTACAGTCTACTGCTCGGTCTTGCTATATTCGCATATTTCTATGTGATGAGCGTAGAGAAGTAAGTTCGTACGGACCTTTTCTAGTCACAAGAAGGAAAAATCCGCGTGAAATTTAATAATACCAAATTAATGGATTAAAAATTTATACTTATATACTCGTTTAAATAAAATTAAGGTCACCCTGTTTACCATGTCTATTATACTGATTATTAACGACCAAAGTTCAGCTGAAGCTCTACATGCTCATATTACTTCATTACCCAATGAATACGTAAAAATATTTTTCTTTAGACTGTACTTTGATTCCAATCTTACTAAAGGAAAGATCATGATGTACGTTGAATAATAACAGTATTCATTGAAATTTAAAAAAAAAAATCAATAGCTGAATTAAATTCTTGCAACAAGATCTTCCGCTGTAGCTTTGCAGAGTAGCACAAACTGATAGTGCAATAATTAATATTTTCTTTAAGTTTAGGTATCTTTGGAATCATAACTTGCTTCAACTTTCTGATGTAACTAGAGCTCGACTGAAGTATGATAATTATTACCTATTTTACATAAATATGTTGAATGTGTAAATTTACTATGAAAAAGGATTCTATATTCCTATTCCAAGAAAGTATTCCTCATAAGACTATTATTGTATATTATAATGATGCAAAAGTATATAGGGTCCATTTAAAAAGAACCTTTAGGGATGCTAGAGAATTGTAAAATGAATAATGTCCTTAGTTCTTATTCTTTCCTCCAAAATCGTGTCACTTCGAAATTGCCAGTGATTTTTAAACGAACCCTGTATAATATACAAGCCGATTCTTTTATTAGGATAACAATACCAGTGACTGAATACAAATGATTCTTTTTTTAATTAGGACGTAAGGAACAAACACCTTTTGATATGAATATTTTGTGTATAATCTAATATATCCATGTTAGTTTGTAGAATTAATGTTTATCGTTTGTTTTTATTATTTGGGAACATATATACATACATGATATGCCTAATCATGGAGATGATCCAGAATATATTATGCAATTATTTGATAAAATAAATTATCTCAAAGTGAACATGTTTCTGATTTTATTTTTTTTATGTACAGGTTGAAGATAAGACGCATTTAAAATGAAAGTGTTTAAAGCTTTTCTGAGAAGCGAAGCATTATCAGTGCAATAAAGACTGGCTAAAAAAAAATTACTGCATATTTTTTTAAAAATAATTTTGGATAAAATTAATATTTTTATTTATAGCAAATCATTTGAGATAAAAATAAGATCAAAAATATTGCAGCGAGGAAAATTTCTTATTGACCCAAGTGATTTATACAAATTAACATAGTGATAATAAGTGGTATGTAAATTATTCTGATATTAGGAAGTAGTTCTTGATATAGAACAGAACCACCTATTTTGCACGTAGAGAAAATTCACTATATTGGACAATTTGGAGATTCACTAAGCATTATATCTTAAGGATGCCGCTCCAAATTGATACTTTTGACATAACCGAAGGTTGTCTAAGCTGATACTGGTAGCAAACAAGTAATTTTCTATTTTTTATTAATTTGTCACAATACCTTCAGCTACTCTCTAACTTTCGTCGACACTAGTGACATCTAGAGAGTTCATTTTAAGATGGTTGTTAAACAAAACTACAGTTACTACCATCTACAACACATTTAACAACTGTTGACAAAAAAAAATAAGTGTATAAAGCATAAAAGAAATAAAGCATGATTTCGACATTAAAAAAATAATGTGCTGATTTTTAACCGTCGTAGTAGTAGGCGTGACATTTAATTTGAATTGAAATCTTCGAAAACATCCCATAATTCTGTTTCGTCTTCATTCTTCTTTGCTAAAAACCATTGTCAAACTCATTGAAACTCCTTCAATGTATTTTCTGTTCTAGTTGCCATAGATCTAATCGTGCAGCATATCAGGGAATTCCTCGCAAACAGGCAGAGGACAGAGAAGAGTACGAGCACAAAAGCAGACCCAAATAATCGATCTCCAACGCACCCAACTACAAGACGTGTGAATTCAGGAGATGGTACATTGAAGCGGCCACATTAGTTACATTTTTTTTTAATTTTTATAGTACAATTTTACCAAAAAAAAGTTTTCATTTTTTTTTAGATGTCGAGAAGAATACACATCATCTGTGTAATTTTGCATAACATATAAAGCTTGATAAAATATTATTTGTTATTAAACTTGGTAAAAAATGACACGTACTCGTAATTATTTTGCATATAGAGCTGCGAAAAACATCTAGATGACCGTTATCGATTCGATTATTTTTTTTTTAGAGAGGTCTTGCACAACGCCATTGTGATTGTTGTTACTTTAAAAATTTTATACTCTGTATATACTTCTATTACGAAAGCTGTTTATATACTTTTGTACTTATTATTGTATTAATTGGATTGTTATTATTATTTATATTCTCATTCTCCTTTCTTCTATGTAAAATAATGTAATTTATCTAGTGTAATATACCATTTCGAAAAGTAATTGTAAATTTTAATAACCAAAAGTGATCCTAACAATATTCCGAGTATAAACTTACATGATCTAGCATTTAAATATCTTACGTACTAAAAAATATGGGGAAATTATTGATAGTATAGTTCGAGGTTCATTCCATCATGAATTTCATCTACAAACTTGAATTAAGGAAAGAATTATCAAGAAAATAATAACCTTTACTTTATGAAGAAGCAAACAAAAAAGGATACAATCCTGCAGCTGTATGTGATCCTTGAAAGTCGTATACCATTTCTTTAAGACGATTTTATCCCATTTGGTGCCGGTTTGTGCTGCGATCAGTTTCTTTAGATCACCTACTGTATCATCTGGATTACATTTTACTCTAACTTTCTTGCCTAAACGATCGTTACACGTTATCTC
>LR736885.1:2857546-2884277 GCA_902654985.2 Oryctes borbonicus | reverse complement strand
ATTCCGAATTAATTACTTTACTAAACTTGTATGGTGCGGAGTGTGCCAATGCTTTTGTGTTGTTTATCAATATTCAAATAAACAACACATAATCTGCACCACACAAGTTTAATTTATTATATAGTAATATAATAAAATAAAATATAATAAAATAGTCCGGGACGGCCTTTTCGAGGACACGAATGGTCCTCATCATCAACCGGTGACCGAATCCTGATGATGAGGACCATTCGTGTCCTCGAAACGGCCGTCCCGGACTATTTATTATATTATTATATAATAAATTAAACTTGTGTGGTGCGGAGGGTGCCGATACTTATGTGTTGTTTACCATACTACGCCACAGTCAAGAAAAAGAACAACAAGATGCACAACAATAAAAATATATCGGAAATCCTGATAGGCGTAATGTAGGTATTCAAATCAAAAGTTAGATTATTTCTAAAATTCTTAAATTTGAGTAAAAATGTACAATTATTTCGTTTGCCGTAAGAAACTCTGTTGTTGATACATTAATTTTTCACTGCTGCATAAACTCTAAATATTACTTACTTGGAGCATAATATTAGTACCTGTACCTTATATTCTACAGTATTGTAATGGGGATGATTGATGATGTCAATAATGATAACAAGGACTGTGGCGTAGTATGGTAAACAACACATGAGTATCGGCAACCTTCGCACCGCACAAGATTAATTAATTATATAATAATTAATCCGGACGGCCGTTTCGAGGACTGTATTAATAAATCAGTGGAATAGTATGAGATACAAGTTTAGAACGCATTTTTTTCTTTTTTATTTTAATAAGGAAGCTAATTTACAAAATCCCACTCTGATTAATGCTGTATCATTGTATATCATCAAATACTTTGCGAAACAAGGAAAATTTAATTAAATTCCGAGATAAGATTCAGTATTTAAAGCAAAATAATGGCGTTATTTTCAATTTTACGGCGTAAATATATTTAAAATATCCAAAATTCATGTTCCTAATGGTTTAAAACGTCTGTTCAAAAAGATGTTATATGTTCCATTCTTTTGGCGTACACTGTAGACACGTATAATGCATAAATGCGTATTGCACGAGACAAATGGGCAATCTTTCATTCCCAGCAGATATTCGTATCAATTTTAATAATTGATCAATTGAATAAATTGATCGTAATTGTAAGAGAGCGCGTACACATGGTAATTTTCTCCTTTTTATCTTTTATCCAAGAAGCAAACCCGCCGATCTGTTCTTAAACGGCCTACGGTACGGTAATCATACCAAATTTGTACCCGCATTGTGTATATACACGAATTGACAGATGTCATTTTGGTTTACAAGTTTTAATAATTATGCAATTGTATTTATTTTCATTTTAAATCGGTACGTTTCACTGGATTTTATCGTTGGTGTTCGTATAAAAGATGTAGTGCTATAATGTGATCCGAAAACCATCGGTTAGATTTCGAAAGCTTCTTGGCGGACGTTTTCTTACAAAATCAATAAACAGGCGCTAATTGTAAACATGCTACCACCAAGTCTGTTAATGGAACCTGATGCAGGTAGAAATGAATGACTAATAACTTGAATCATAAGTTTAAATAACCTTACTTTTTTAAGATTGTCGAAGTACAGATAGTATTGGTTCCCATTCGGATTTTTCAACACATACCATGCAGCCACCCATCTCTACGAGCAGCATGATGACAAGGCCACTAATGGACGTCGTCATCGTCATGGACGTCCATCAAACTGATCATTTAGCTCATAGGAAGAGAGCTCTGGAAGATGTCAAGCAAGCTTGCGCCCAGATTGGAGCTAATTTGAATCATATACAAGTAAATCATGATGTTACGTAAGCTTCACTTGTTAGTAGAAAAATCAATGAATGCGTATTTTTAGTTTGAGAAATTGGACTTTGGCGAATCGAATGTCGTTAGCAGCTTTTACAATGCCGATGTTACGATTATCGATTTATCGCTAACAACGCAAAGGCACACTTTATTCTATCATTTAGGCGTAAGGGAAAGCTTTAATATGAAACAAAATATATTGTTTTGTAATGATACTGATAGCGAAGCTACTGTAAGGCTGAAAGTAAGTTTATTCACTGTTATTTTCCTGGAATTGCAAGATTCTTCTTATAATACAGGGTTAGAGAAAAAAATTGTTAAATTTATAACAAAATACCTCTTATTTTATTTAATTTTTACTTGTATTTTAACATTTTAGTTATCCTGTACAACTTATACTTTTGTATCCTATACTCTCTCAAAAGACGAATCTGTATGTGTTACAACAAGCGGTCCAGGTACCGAACCATCCGAACTTCTTCATCAAAGACTGCGCAAACATTTACAAGATGTTGAAGTTCAAAGCAAGTACGTTTTGAACCCCAATTATCGCCGTAACGTATCACAACCTTGTTTAATTTACAGAGCACACATGAAAGAGAAATTCTTGGCTGATTTGAAGAAATTAAAGGAGACCCATTCCGCTGGAGATCTGAAAACTTCTCTGCATGCAATTCGCAAAAGACTGGATGATCCAAACGTGTTATCTGGGGATGTCGTACTTAATATGCTGTTTTGTTTTCGAGATATTCAAGATTATGATGCAATGGTGCAGTTGGTGGATGACCTAAATACTTTACCGGTTTCTAGGAAGTTTGTTAACTCGTACATCCTGTATTGGTATGCATTTGCATTGAATAGGCGTAAATTAGCAGGTGATAGGGAGAAAGCTTTGAAAGTTTGTGTAACAGCATTGCAAAAGGTAGGTTTGAAGTGGTTTCCGATTTTATATTGTTTTTTGTGTCCTTTGCAGAAAGAGAACCATTTTCCTGACATGCTATGTCTTTGTGGAAGAATTTATAAAGATAAATTTATCGAGTCAAATCATATGGATCAGGATTCATTAAAACAAGCAATACATTGGTACAAAGAAGGTTTTAAAGTGCAGCCTAATGAATATGCAGGTAAAGCTTTTTGATTTGATTCTTGGCACGGTTCACATGTGGAGTGATCATAATCTATTGTTTTCTACCTTGTCTAAACCCTAACTTTTCGTATTTGTCCACTGGTTCGAAAAATATTGTTTTCCCATTGTAGGTATAAACTTGGCAACTCTCTTAGTAATAGGCGGCGAAGAAATGGGAAAATCAGACGAGCTGGAAAGTATCGGCATGGTTTTAATCAATCTCATCGGAAAGAAAGGCAGTTTATCTTCGTTAAAAGACTACTGGGATGTGGCCACTTTCTTTGAGATTTCGGTCCTAATACAGCATTATGCAAACGCGGTGCAGGCTGCGGAATGCATGTTTAAATTGAAACCACCTGATTGGTATCTAAAATCTACAGTTGGAAATATACAGCTGATCGATAAGTTCCGAAGGAGGAAGGATGAAGAACGTTCCCCAGAAGAACAGGTATACAAATTTTGAGTGGAATTTGGAATAGTATATAGGGCGTTTTAAATTAAATGCGCACCATTGGTGACTTTGATAATATTGGAACTATTAATCAAACTTCTACTCCTACTTTGAATCACCCTGTATATTATTACATAACAATTATACAAATCCATGTTCTACAGTAACATCTTGCTTTCTTTCATTAACAGATCTTCCATTTCTGGATGGAATTCTTTTACGAAGCAACTAAAGCTCCAGCTGAAGATAGCATCCGTTTTCCAGCTTTGGTTCATGAACCCAATAAAGAACTAATGCCGACCTATCTCTGTGTGAACCTTGGAGCCGAACAACAATCAATACAAATAACAAATCTATGTTTGAAAAGCTTACAACACAAATGCACACAGATACATGACTGGGAATTTACATCACCCATGATACGAAGTGTTAGCTTGTACAAAAGGGATGAAAGATGTCTTTTCCTATATGTCCATCAGAACTCGGACGATTTTCAAATCTATTTCCCATCCGGAGCATGTAGAGAACGTTTCTACAGCTTGGTATTGAAATTAACGGTTGATCAAGAAGGTCTCATGGAAAATGAACCATTGCGTGAGATAAAATATGAATATGAACGCGATGAGCAAGGTAAAAAGGTTGTATTGGGTAAAGGGACGTATGGAATAGTGTATGCTGCAAGAGATTTGAATACCCAAGTTCGAATAGCCGTAAAAGAAATACCCGAGCAAAATTTAAGAGCCGTTCAGCCGCTACATGAAGAAATTCGATTACACTCTCAGTTACGACATAGAAATATCGTGCAATACCTAGGCTCAGTTTCTGAAGATAGCTATTTTAAAATATTCATGGAACAAGTTCCTGGAGGTTCATTGAGTGCCTTACTACGCAGTAAATGGGGTCCTCTCAAGCAAAACGAGCACACAATAGCTTTTTATACGAAACAGATATTGGAAGGTTTAAAATATCTCCATGATCAAAATATTGTGCATCGAGATATTAAAGGTGATAACGTACTAGTCAATACTTATAGCGGTGTAGTCAAAATATCAGATTTTGGGACGTCAAAAAGGTTAGCTGGTTTAAGTCCAATAACAGAGACTTTCGCTGGGACATTGCAATACATGGCACCGGAAGTTATCGATAAAGGACAAAGAGGATACGGGGCTCCAGCCGATATATGGTCCTTAGGTTGTACGGTTGTTGAAATGGCAACTGGTAAAACTCCGTTTATTGAACTAGGATCAGCACAGGCAGCAATATTTAAGGTCGGTTTCTATAAAGATCATCCTCAAGTACCTGAAGAGTTATCCGATCGAGCCAAGAATTTTATTCTGCGGTGTTTTGAACCAGATCCTGATAAACGTGCTACCGCGCAACAATTGTTAGAAGATCCGTTTCTCTGCGAGCGGAAGAAAAGTGTTCGTTTAAATACTGAGTACAATCGTAGTGTTTCTGTACCAGCTGATAGGGTTGTGCATCGATTATCTGGACATTCAAGTGCTCCAAATCAAACTCCAACAACACCGGATCTCGAGTAAGTAATTTGTGGTTTTTTTATCAAAGTTATTGGTTAAGAGCATTTGATAAAAAAAGTTAGTTGTGTAAACATATTTCTATAACAACATCATTCTGGTGTTTTTCCTTGAAAATACTTCAAGTAATCTATAACAATGATTATTAACAACAACTTACCAGTTATTGATATTGATATTGATATCAATATGTGTGTTTTCAAATATTCCTGGTAGGGTATTTTCAATTTCTTACAATAACCTCTTGATTCAGATACATCAAAACAATATAGGTTATATTTTGATCTATTTCTTGAGCATTTTTAACCATATAAAGCTACGAATGGAAAACCTACAGAATTCGGCAGGTATTTTGATACTAAAAGCTTTCGCTTTATATGTTTTTTTTATCTCGTTCAAAATTTGACGTCGAAGATCATGCGTAGACCCAAAGCAATCTTTTTATACTGTATTCGTAGATTCCCTGTTCATTTTATTTTAGTGCTGCACTTGTTCCCAAAGCTAGTTACGTTAAACAAAACCATGTGCTTCTATTGTTTGTTATGTTTCAAATATTTCGAATTGTAAGTAATGCTGAGCTTTCGAACTATACTTGAATATTGGCAATTTACATATTTCGAATGTCTTCATATGATTTTTTTTTGTTTATTTTAATTCTTTTTTTGTCTTAAATAATTATTTTTTTATGTACCGAGACGAATTATATACTTATATATATATTTTTTATTTCATGAATTGGCCTGAAAGATTCTTTAATAGATTGATTTTATTTTTAATTTTTCCATCCGTGGCATATTTAATAGAAACAATTAAAATTATATGTTCCTTGAATAATTTCCTCAGAAAAAATCAGGTTTACCTATTAATAACTAAATATTTTCATGATTTAATACCACCTCCAGTGGCGTACATTCGCATTTAGGTCGCATTTATATCCTCTTTTGGAAATATCACGCATTTATTTAGTTGCATGTATCATATATATTTTTGTTGTAATGACAATCTTCTTCTTAAACAAAAATAATAAAAAAATTGTAATTTTGAAGACATCATAGAGATTTATTTGTGAAAATCGTTCTAATGTAAGCATATTTATGGATTATTTTGTTCTTTGTGTTGAGTACCCTATCAACTATTATTTAAAGAAATTACGTAATTCATCTATTCCTTTTTAGGTACGGCACTGGAAATGTAACGTTTGAAATCTGGCAATCGACAAGAAATTGTGCGAAAACCTCATTTTTGCAAACTATAGAAAACATCCTTGAACACGTACATCGTCACGCTTGTTTTTTGTTTAGAAATGCATAAGAAATATGTTGTTAACACCTGTTGCACGTCTTTTTTTAGTCTTGCCTTATTTAGGTCTAAAATAAATGGAAGGAAGCCTTGATAATGAAAATAGGAGGATACAATTATTTTTAGAAAATTTTACAGAAATCGTGCCCGTGTCCCAAGATCAAAAATAATAACAATAAAATGCCCATTTGTAACTGGTCTGTTTTCTCATGTTTTGCATCTTTTGTCTTTACATTGCAGCTCCCAAAATCGAGGAGCCCTTTTGCCGCCTATTCAAATGCCTTCCGCTCTTTCTTTCAACAGGTAATCATAGTATTTGCACATTGTATAGATCGCAAAGTTAGTATCTTTATTATCTATTTTATGTGAAAATTAGTAACGTCGCAGAATTGGTAAAATTTCGCCGATTTTGTTTTCTATTAAACAAGAGAACGAATATCGTTCTCAAAGAACTTCAAAGCATGCCTATAAAATACCTTTCACATCCTGTAGTGCTAACATTATCTCATGATCCCACAACTAACGAAGAAATTGTTATATTAAAGAATGCTTTGGTTTTTCAACAATTTGAAACGATCTCCAAACAAATCTATCATTTTCTTTTGCTAATTGTGTAAGGCGCAGGAACAGCATCTATCGATATATAAAAGGGTGCATGTTAGAAAATAGCGACATTTTGGTAACGCCCTAAAGCTTAAATGTACTATTGAGCTAAAATATCCACAATTATCTAAGACTTTCGGGGTAACACCTAAATAGTACAGTACAGCTAATAATGATTTCAAATGAAAATTCAATGCAATAAATATTTCTACATTGAAAGGAAGTTATGGAGCCAGCTTGCCTAGATCTGCTGATAAATTTAATTAATCATATCATCTTTTAAAAGGATGTGGTTTTAGATATTTTTATATTGCTTGTAACCTAAATTTTCTTGCACATTGTATATACACCATTCTTCAAATCAATTGGACACCGTTTTATGGGAAATAAATTTAATTGAAATAAATCAATTGAATATGATTATTTCTATAATCATGGTTCTGCATGTAGCAAAAAGGAAGGTTTATGCAATAACATATTAGATTTGTTTCTTCGCATTTCAACAATAGTTGCTGTAGGGAATGGGATATTATGGTCAGCAGGACACTTGATTGTTGTTCATAAGTAGTCTTCCAAATCGTCAATTCACTTAAATTTATTACAAAAAAAATGAGGATCGTTTAATAGACGTAGGTTATCTGTAGATAGATTTAATGTAATAAATACCACTTCGCTTAGAATAAAGCAAACAATGCATTTCTATTGAACGATCCTTGTTACTCCTACAAGTTATTAATTATATTTTCTACAGTTTGGCATCAACGCCATCTATCGACCTGGACCCAGACGACCATGACGGTACCCAAAGGAGAAATTCCTCAGGCACACTTTTGTCACCCGAAGTAGATACAGGCGGGGGTGAATCTGACGGCTTCTACCTCCTCAAAAAGGACTCCCAACGTCGTACGACACTTTCCAAAGTTTTCTCGCAGGATGGTTCAAAGATCTGCGATTTGTGGCTGTCGAAGATACGATCCAAGTTCTTAGGAGAGACTGTGCTAACTGCCGAGCATTTAATGAGAGTTATACAGGCATTAAAAGACTTTCTGACTGATCAAACTAAGAACACCCTGCATAACACGATAAGCAATTTACGGACTGAGTTTTGCCTTGATGAAGGTGCTCTTAATCAGCTACAATTGGCAATATATCTATTTCAGGTAAAATACCCGAGGTTAACTGTAAAATTTGGCAAGTGACGTTTAACCCTTATTTTGATAGGAATCTGTCAATGAGGTGTTGAGGTTACATCCCATCAAACCCCATTGGATGTTCGCTCTTGATAATCTAGTGAGACAATGCGCAGAGGCAGCTTTGAGTGTCATCGCGCCGGATTTAGGCGATCATTTGGCTAGCACTGTTAACTCTCAAAAGTCCAGTAAAAGTACCAACAGTTTTGACATGCGCGATCAAATTTTGCAGTTGAAGGAGGAAAACAATCGATTAACGCAAGAGTTTTTGGTGTCACAAAAACAATATCAAGTGCTGGTAAGATCAATTCAGTATATAAAAATTTAATCAAGTGATTTAAATTATCGTTCTTTTTATAGCTAAAAGATCTAATTGACCAAACTCAATTACAAGGGCAAGCTTTACGACAAGTCCTAGCGAATCTGCCACGTCCAGCTATACAAGAAGAACTAGAACCAGACCCGAAGCTTGCGCAGTGGCTAGAAGGTTTAGGTTTGCATCGGACAACACGTGAAATTTTCCTATCCCAAGGTTTCACCTTAGAAGAGGTCCTTCATGATATCCAACGCGAAGATCTGCAAAGGATAGGCCTGAAAGTTGGTAGCGAATTTAAAATTTGGGTTGCAATTTCGCAATATCGATCGGCACCTGCAATATGTAATGGCACTTCAACACCAACGTATTAAAACGAAAAGAACACAATTTAATAAGATAGAAAATGTATTTTTTAAATTCTATTTCGATTTCCTTTTTCGTTTCGTTTCTCTCTTTTGTTTTCGATCTGTGATTTCGTTTAGTTCATGCGGTTTTAAGTGAAGCTATTTCATCTTCTTCGTTAGAGAATCATGAAGCTCGATTTATGTTTTCCATTTTGTTCCTCTGGCTTATGCAAATGTATGATTCTAATTTTTAGTTTCGAAAAAGAAGCTAACTTTATGCGACTTGCCACAATAATGGGATTAATTTGATTTTAACCTGTCTTATTATAATTACCATCATTAAGCTCTAATGAATTAATTTTTAATTTTAATTGTAGTAAAACTATTTTTTTTTGATTGATTGAAATCAATATCGTAATCAAATACAACTATGGGGAGTTTCAAGTTTGCATCGTGAAACCCCCCATAACCTATTTGGTGTTTCGCGTCATCACAAAGTAGATGGTTGTATATATTTACAGTGCCTTTCGCAGATTACGTAAGCAAGTATATAACGAGATATATATTTTTAGTCGTTCGTTTTAATTTCATGTGATCTCGCAGCAGATCTGATTTTATTTTGATTATTTAAAAATTCCTTTTACGTTTTACCTTTACACACGCTGAAAAATTAAGTACAAAAAAGCAAGGTTTTGTTTCTCTTTTATCTAAAAAGAAGTGTTTTAAATTGATTTTAATTTTGCTTTAATTTAATCGTATCCATCTTTTCTTTTCTTCTTTATTTAAAGTCTCTTCGAATAAAACTGCATTTCATTTTTATTTTCTAAACCAAACCCATTACTTCTCTTAATTGTTTGTACGGATTTTGTTTTTTGTTTGGTTGTATGATTACATACAGTATATAATCGTAAGATTTATTCACGGAGTACAAGAATTAGTTTCACAATAATCTTTAAATGCACAGCAGTGGACACGTTATCTGTAATATTTCTTTTGTGCTTCCAAAATGACAATATGCTTTTAATCAGCCTAGAATTAATGCAGGATGCATGCGATTTTATATACAGTCTAATTTTTTTTTGGAAACTACTTTCGTTCTCCATGAATAATCCTTTACGATGTTTAATATATATGTTTGAATATATAAATATATGATGAATAATGTTTATTTTTACAGTACAATAATAATATGTTATTGTTAAATTAAAAAAATAAAAAGATGATAATTCTGCAATGTTTTATTTATTTTAATTCAAAGAAAAATAGAAATAGAATATAGGTTTTCCATTATAGTCAGTAGATGACGCCTCGAATTCCTTAGGTTTTCAATACTGTCGTAAGATGGCGCTAAATTGTATCCCAATGAATTATAGGTTATGTTGTCAATCACGCAAATATTTTAAGGTTACCTCCAAAATAATTTTGAATTGTAAGTAGCGTATATTTTTACTAAAATGAAGCGACTATCGGAAGAAAGGACTAAAATCCTGTTCGAAAAACTATCGAAATAGTACGTATAAATCCAATTAATTGACGTCAATTAAATATCAACTTGTACATCCTATACTTGCAGCATTGGGGCTAACGTAAAACTGCTTATCGATAGACCAGATGGTCTATATTGCTTCCGAGAGCAAAAGGACCGTGTATACTACATGTCCGAAAAGATATTCAAGTTAGCCACCACACTTTCACCGACTCAGCTAGTAATGGCAGGCACATGTTTCGGAAAGTTTACGAAATCGAATAAGTTCCGATTACACATAACGGCACTGGCTTACCTAGCGCCTTACGCTCAATGTAAAGTTTGGTTAAAACCATCGGCCGAACAGCAATTCTTGTATGGTAATCATATATCGAAATCTGGTCTAGGTAGAATAAGTGAAAATGCTGAGAAATACAGTGGTGTGCTAGTGTATAACATGGCGGACTTACCTTTAGGGTTCGGTGTATGTGCTAGGTCAACAGCTGAATGTAAACATTGCGATCCGTTATCTACTGTTTGTTTTCATCAAGCTGATGTAGGGGAATATATAAGAAGCGAGGAAGAATTACTGTGATTTATATGATTTTTTTTTATATAATTGTAAGTTTAAATAAAAATAATAAACTTATTCTGGTATTGTTTTGTGTTAATTAGGCAACCCAAATAACACAATTTTTCTAATTTTAAACGGGTCAATACAATATAATTAATAAATTGAAGCAAATAAATCTCGAAATAATGTTATATTAGCTACTTTTAGTTTTCTAATGCAATTTTCCCAGATGCCAGGAAGTTTACAGTAGCTGGTAATTTTCAAAATGAGGACAGTAGTGGGAAATAATTAATTAGGCAACCCAAAATACAAGAGAACTTTTCCAAATTTATTTTATTTCTAAATAATTTTAAATAAGCATATTACATGTAAAATCTCTACATTACGACATCATTAATAAATATTAAATAAAGCAAATAAATAAATTCGTCTTGAAACGGTAATGTTAGCTACTTTTACTTTCCCAATATAATTTTCCTAGATGCCCCGAAATTCTGGCCTGCTTGACTAGCACCTTTGTTGGTGCCAGCTTGCAAACCAATAATTGCTTCACCAGCCCTGAGTTGTTGCTCTGTGAATTCCCTCTTATGTTCCTCTGATGGCCTGGGTCCTAACCATGGTCCCCTCCATTCAGGGTGCCTGTAAGCAGTCCTGCCAATGGCAAATATCGTGGTAGTAACAAGGGCAATGTTTTTCATGTCCCAAAGATCCGTTGTTTGGAAAAGATCGACGTCTGGTACACCGTAGCGGACGCAAGCCTTTTGGAACCTGAAGTAAGAGTTTGCATAAATTTTTGTATTTTTAACGCGAAACTGGTCGCTTAATTTTACGAGAAGGAATTTTGGGAAAAAGCAAGGACCACTTTCAGTTTTTCCCATTCATCAATGAATTGAATGGCAGACGAAATTCCTACATTTACTTTAGCGCGAAAAATTTAAATCGCTCCTCCTTATTTTGTAACAAGGTAATACGAATTAACTTTATGAACGGAACTTATTAGGGTTTCAGATTTTAAAAGGGGTAACTTGGACCGCGAAGGTGTTCGCAATATTACCGACCAATACACACATATGTAACATTTTGATGCAATAAAATTACCGATACCCAAAGAAGAAGAGGAGGTAGGGATTCAAAACAATAATCATATTTATTATATGCAGAAAGTGTCACTCTACAAAGAAATCTTCTTCACATTAGTGATACCCAATACGAAATTCAAAGAAAAATGCGTGTAAAATGTGTAACAAAAGAAAACCAGTGATCCAAAAGTATCATCAACTGGTGCAACTGCTAGATTTTGTATCGGGAGAACAGAAGTTGGTAAAGATGATGGAGTAGATAGAAATTTATAAATAAATTGGCGGGGAAAAATGCCAAGTATATCGAAGTTATAAAACTGTTCTATCACGCCTGGAATTTTAGTTGCATATTTTATGGAAATAATTTTTTTTCTTCTTGAAATTAAAGGCAGTAATTATTAAAATTAATTATTACTATTACATAATAAATTTTAAAGGATGGCATAAGTGATTTTATGATAAGAATTAGAGCAATGGAAAATATTATTGAGTAAAAGATATATCACATTAATCAATTTTAGGATGTTACAATAAACCTTCATTTGTTTCGAAGATTGTAACCTTTTTTTAAGATAAATGGCCCCAAATTTAATAATTTTCCCCAATTTACAAAGAATAAGTATTTTGAAAATTTTAAGATATCGAAAAAAATTATTTCAAGAGGCTTGTTCCTAGATGAACAAAATATATAATTTATAAAGTAAATTAAATATATTTCTTTAGTTATTGGTTTATTTTATTTTTTTTTATTTATAGGCAATCAATTTCAATTTTTTTAAGTTAAAACATATTTTTCTTTCGTAAAACTTCAAAGCAATTTTTTCGTCGAAAAAAAGCTAATATTTATCGAATATTATTGTAAAAAGCGGCAGATGCTTTTAGAGCGCTCGTAAAATCGTTAAAATATCAGGAACTCGAAGCTTAAAAATAGTTCGTTTTTCTAGAATTACAATAATTACACTGTCCCAAATACATAATGTACAATTAAAAGAAATAAAGTAATATCCCCACGTAAGTTGTACGTACGTATATGACTCGTAATTGAGATAAAATACGAATTTAAATCGATTATTCATTAGATTTCTTGATTTACATATATGTAAATAGCCCGCCGTGGACTGCAGACAGTATAAATTAAACGCACAATTTTTAGGCGAGTTTCCAATATTAGATCGTTTCCTATATATTCGGAAATTTTGGAATGTGTGTTTGGGGAAACTTGTTCGAGTTTCTGTTATCCTGATCATATATACACGTAACATACGTGCATTTTGGATCTTATGTTAGGTTATTTTTTGCGTCTGTGCGGATCTCCACATATGAGTTTAGTTGGGTGCAAAAGGATAGGGCTAAAAATAATTTGGACAAATTATTCAGTAAAATGCAGGAAATTGCGATAGTGTTTTCGGAAAAAAAAAAATTCGAACTTGATTTAAAATAAGCAACATAATAACATGTTCTACATGCGATATGCTTACGAAATTATTACCGATGCAATTTAAATAGATTGGAACCTGAACAGCTATCTTCGTGATAGGAATTTGATCTGGTTTAGAATGGATTTCTCTAACGAACCAAATAAAATTTGTCCATCACTCAAAGTAATGGAATAGTTTTATTTGTTAATTCAAAAAATCCTTTAATTCCACTGTACAGCACAAAAAAGGAATTCCAATTTCAAACTAGTTCCTCTAAAGCTGGTTTTTGCGTAGATTGTAAAGTTTTTTCGGGGGCTTATGGACCTTCATGATTCACCTTTTGAAATAGATAATTGCAATCAGGTATTGCTTAACAGCGAAAGATTAAATGATGTAATTCGCGTTTTGGAAGTGAGGAAAACCCAATCCGAAATAATGATCTCTCGATTCAAGGTTTTCAATTTAATTGCAAGAAGAAGCTCAGATCAGATTTCATTGGATGGTCTGCTTCTAATTCATAAAATTTAAATATAAAGAATATTCGAAACAGAAAGTTTCCAAGGATGCAATTCTTGATAACGAAAAACTTCCCTAAAATTGGGGAATTGATTAGTTCATTTGGAAAGATCTAATAGCGTAAGTAAATAATTTACTTTTCGTTCAAAATCAGTCGAAAATATCAACTTTATTGGTCTTGTTTACTTATAACTGTGTGATGTACTCATCTTAGTAATTTTTCTCGA
Source organism: Oryctes borbonicus (assembly GCA_902654985.2). Taxonomy (NCBI): domain Eukaryota; kingdom Metazoa; phylum Arthropoda; class Insecta; order Coleoptera; family Scarabaeidae; genus Oryctes; species Oryctes borbonicus. The sequence continues at coordinate 2,870,287 of LR736885.1, read as the reverse complement.
TTTTTTGGTAACTATCTGGTGATATACTGTGATTCGTAGAAATAAATATTAAATTATTTTTTTGTGAATTTTTTAAATTAAAGGAGTTATCAAGTCGTTCTGCGGAGCAATCGTATTATTAAGCTTAAAAAAATTAATTAACCGTTCTTGAGTTATAATTGTGTTAATAAAGAAATAATTGAAAAGTAGAATCTTTCTCCTTTTGAAAAGGTATTTTGAGTCTGTTTTGGAAAAAATTAATAAATCTATGGATTTCTCCCACTTCGTCGTTGCTGGTTAAATCATACCTTCATCGTACGAAAGGCAATAAGTTAGTTCACAACGATTTTGTTGCCGAAGATGCTGATCAATTTAAAATTCTGCGGTAGTGTTCGTCAAAGGTGTTAACACTACCACCCCATATCCATTGAATACTTACTGGTTCAGATTGTCCATGAATTTATAATCTCCACCGGAAGTATTAATTTTACTAATGATCCCCGGTTGTAGACGGTTCATGAGTTGACATAGGAAGATGCCATCCCTAAGGACGTCCTCGTACGGAATTCCGGGGGGAAATTTGCGTCCGGTGACCGCTTCGATCCATGCCTGAGCCTCGCGCTCTTGTTCCGGATCGCGCTTGCCTTGTACCTGCCAACAATCATGAATGAATTGAGAGGGAGCTATTTTTACAGCGCGGCAATGACAAGCCGCTATGCAAATAATAATAAACGGTTTACGTTAAAGGATTTTTTAGCACACGACACCGTAGCAAACGTCTACGCGAAATAATGTCATCGGTAATAATAAATTTCGACGAGATTTTCCATTTGCTCGGGCGTCGTTTAAATTCGGAACAGTCATAACTAAAACGCTACATCGTTACATGCAATAGAATGCAGATTAAATGTTGAAGTTAAGATGCAATTAACTTGATTCATGGGTAATTTCGTTGCCTATGTATGTTGTAATGCCAAAACTATGTGTTTTTTTTTTAATTTTTCGAATGTTTTTATTCCCTCAATATGAATTAGATGAAATATTCCATGAAAAATATAAAAAATTGAGACAAAAAATCAATGATTATGCGATGAATTTAATTTTTCATATTCGTATTAGGGTGTTCTCAAATTAAGTATGTATTTGCATACAGACACATCCTCCCAGCAAATAATGGAAATCAGCACATCGTTCAGAAAATCGGAAGTTGTTGATTTAAATCATTACTTAACCTGTGGAGTTTCTTTAAGTACGCGTTTGTTTTAATTTTGATTTTTTTAATAAAACCAAAATTTGAATTTCTCGGTGTTTTACTCTAAATCCCCTCGGAGACTTTTCAGCGCAAGACAAGGGCTTCAGTTTTTGAGTAAAATCGAACTCGCAGAATCGACTCCGGTCACCCTCATTTACCTATCTCGTTTACTTTTCGAATTACGTCCGGAAAAAGGGTAAAGATAGGGATCAAAGTTTCCCAACATTTTAAACTTTATAGCTCGCTTACCGTAAGAGATAGAAAATCGGGGTAACTTTTAATGGATCCAGCGTATGCGTAATTGGAAATTCGTATGATTTGGCGATTTCAAAAATGTTTTGAAATAATCATTTTGATGATGGTTCCTTACGCAGTTTGACCTGCTGATTGCAGCGATTCCGATCATTTTGCGATATTCTCAGTGGTTTTTGAGAAATTTAAGTGCGAATGTCATTATTTTGGTAATAGGGAAAGTAAGCAACCTAAGCAATTTGAAATCGGCCAAATTGCGATAAATCGCCCAATTTAACAACTGGAAACATGCGCGTTTTCTAATTAGAGCTATTACATAAGTATACTTCCGTTTACATTGCTCACAACCAAATCTGTAAGTAAATGCAAGTGTATGTTTATATCAAGCATACCAGATTTTTTGCTTAAATTTGGTACTTATTTATACTTCATAGTACGCGTATTACTCATGTAAATGAATATTTTAATCAAACATGATTATTTTGAACACAGGATTACATTTAAGACTTTATTGCAATTTGATCTTGGTCAACGTGGAAACCATTTATGAGATAAATACAATGTCCAGCTTAGAAAGAAGAAGAAAACACGATAATTTGTTTGCATAGATATTTTGCAACGCCAGAATCCGTAAAATAAAATTGAACTCCTGCCAATACACAAACGGTCGTACAGTGTTTTGCAATACCTGTGGGAATAGTGAAAGATTATTTAGTATTATGCTATATAAAAGAGATTAAAGAATAGATTTTGAAAAAGGTCTTAACAATATTTCGCAACAATTAGAAAAGTGGTTTTATCCCATAATTCGTCTTATACCAAATCCCAAATTGAGATACAACTGCTTACGACAGCCTCTTTAAATTAAAATAGTTTTCGGTAACCGCGAATTAAACAATTAATATACGAGTACTTAAAGTAATGACATTGAAGAATGTTAATTAAAAATGACAAATTAAAGTCATTATAACGAATTGGCCGTTAAATTGTTCATCATACCACTTCGAATGTTTAAGCGATGAGCATCAGATACTTTAAAGCATTACGAATGTTGTGTAAGATTTGGAAGGTTACCAAACCTACCTGGTGTCTCCCATCGGTCACCAAGCAATGCTTGCGTTAATTTTGAATTATGACTAGTGTTAGAAGCTTGTCCACTTGTATTTTTTTTAGGAGGATTACAAATAGTAATTAATACAAATGTAATTTTGGATAAACATTTTAATTTACATTTTTGACTTGCAATTCTTTAACATTTGATTGATTGTATGTATGATAGAAATAAATTTAGTTGGGTTAATCTGAAGTTCCGGTATTCAAATTCTTCTTATCCGCATCCATCGATTTTGAGACGCACCCATCGTTGGAGCTGCATTTTGATGCATCTACGACCAACATAGCTCAATTTTGGCGAAAAAAATTTTTTTTTTTAATATGTAATTTAATTTTTTTTTAAATAATTACCAGAGTCTTTTGAACATTGATCGCCAGCTTCGAGCATTTTACGGTTCTGTTCGGCCTTTATCTTCCTTGCGATCGCAGCGTTACAGCAAGATCTGCCACTCATATACATTTCTTCCTCAAAGCTTCAAAGCTTCCTAGTAAATTTTTTTAAAGTAAGTTTTGGCGTAAATTTCTATAGACAAAGAACGATTTCTTTTATTAAGTTAGAGATGGCCATTTAAGTTAATTTAAATGGGATTTTGATGGAATTAAACGTAGGTTTCACATTCTAAGACAATATGGGCAGAATTACTGGACAGATAATTATCAAGATAATACGTAATTTCAGGATTATTTTGAAAATACCGTTATTAAAATTAAATCCTTAGTAGTAAATGAAAATATTGGCAGAAACGAAGAAGACGGGATTAACAATCTTTTAAAACCAAAATTTTAGATTCTAAATCTCCTACTTTCGAAAGATTTTCTTTTATTTATATTTATAAGATCATGCTTCTATTCATTTTCTTTCTTTTCCCCAAAATTAATATAACGAGCGTGAATCTAATTTTAAAAAAAAATTGATAATTTTAAAAGAAGGATAATAGAAAGTATTAGAGATGTCCATCATGGAAAAATCCGATTTGAAAAATTTTCAATGTTTTTTCATTTTTTTTTTAATCAACAACCACGAGTAATAAATTTACGACCTTACTGATTTTCTGGTGTCTGATGCCATAAAATGTTGAAACCATGTATTTTTTTTTTGTAACAAAAGGATTTACCTCAGAGAATTGTGTAAAATAATTAAAAAAAAAGAGATTTCTTCGAAGTGGAAAGTGCAAGAAGAACTGTAACTAGTAATAACAAACTTTTCAGAAAATCTTTGGTAGCACCAACTACACACAGGAACAAGTGTGCGGGTTTCGGTGTGTTACAGACGCCCCCGCACCTAATCTTCATATAGATGCATCTGAGCGTCGCCTAGTTTCAGTCAGTAACATCGCGACGCTCCTATACAGCTAGACTTCCCGGTCCTAACTTCGTAAAATGGCGGTAAGTTCAAAACGACGCAATGCAATTTTGTAGAGTAAATTCTGATCGCTGTAATGTTTGTGTAAATTGTATTTTGTTCAAAAAGATTTTTTTTTAATCGGGAAAAAATGCTTTGTATTTTGTTCTCCTAAATGCTTTAGAGAAACGCTTTGATAATCCTGAACCCCCGTTTTAAAAATTCTCAGAATTTTACATCAAATTCTTGCGCTTCAATAATAATTTCTTTTGCATTATTCTAACGCATAGACACTCGCGTAACACATCTACATACATTATAACAACTATTTATATCACTTTTATTTCTGCAACTATTAATAAAACTGATACTTCTGGCACAAATTCAGCGAAGAGGAAAGTATTCTAAAATGTTGACGCGCCCGTATATATCGCAATATATAAAATTTTATTGACAATTTTATATATTGCGAATCAGGCGAGCAGTTTGAAGAGTGGGGAGACAGCCAACATAATTTCGAATCGGAATGGTGGTCCGTATTTTCGTAGAAACGTTGTAAACATTCTTCTTGGATGCGAAATTTTAAATTTAGGTGCATTTCGGAAGTATTTTTGGAAATGCGTAGATCGGGATATCCTACGATATTAGGGGGGCTATTAGATCACGTCCAAAAGTAGAATATGCATGGAATAGCATGTCTTGAGAGTTAAGCAATTTTTTATGGATGTGATGTGATTTAGATTTTTTATGTTAAAAATAATCTCCGTGCTGCTTGTTTGTTGTATACACCTTGAATTCTTCAAGGTTTTATGTTATTTACCAACAGACCATGAAGTACAAGAATAATTGCTACAGGTTGCTAACTTAACACATTAAAGTCGTTTCAACAATAATACAATTCCTCTTTGAATGCTCCAAATACAATCCACTACAGAATTCTTAGATTTCCTTTCCTATTCAAAATTCTTGTAAATATAAACTAACAACCACACGCACCGATTTGTTACCGCCCTGATCCTATCATGACGTCAAAATTACGTCATTACTAACGCAAACTACATCTTTAAACAATTCGAATACCTTGAAAACCTAAAGAATCTTTCAGAAACGCAATAAAGAAGTCGAAGCAGAGATCCTCCAATGGATTTTTGCCTGCTTAGGAGAACCGGTCCCGAAAGCCGATTTCGAGGATGTTCTCAGAGATGGCGTCGTCCTCTGCAACCTCATGAACAAACTCGCCCCGGGTTCGGTGAAGAAGATCCAAAGTAAAGGTACGAATTTCCAGCTTATGGAGAACATCCAGCGTTTCCAAGCGGCCGCTAAGAAATACGGATTGCCGGAAGAGGAAATATTTCAAACGGCCGATTTGTTCGAGAGACGCAACATTGCGCAGGTAGGAAAAAAAGAAACGAAGCGTCTTAATTCCGAAGAGGTACCTTTGAACGGTTGTTGTAGGTTGCCATCTCCTTATATTCCCTTGGAAGAATCACACAGAAACATCCTGAATGGAACGGTCCTCAATTAGGTCCTAAAATGGCGGACAAGAATGAGAGAACCTTCACGGAAGATCAACTCCGTGCCTCAGAAGGTGTAATGAACCTTCAAATGGGTTACAACAAGGGCGCTTCCCAATCCGGCCACGGTGGTTTTGGTAATACCCGCCACATGTAAATTTTTCCAAAAAGAAAATTCGATTTTTCTATAATCTCATCTTGTTGTATACTTATGTGTACCCTAGAATGTCCACGATTGCTTTTTTTTATGTTTTTTTTGCTGGAAAGTTTTTTGAAGTCGAAAGGTAATAATTGAAGAAGGATTTTTTCTTGTTTTTGAAAATCGTGGATTATACTTAATTTCGTATTATATTTTTAAGTTTAATGGAAAAAAAGATATTTATTTTTTGTACAAAATGTAACAAGTGATAGTATTATGTCATATATATTTTAATTATTAATAATAATCCTAAAAGAAAATGCCTGTGTTTCAAGACGATTTCCTTTATATCTAAACACGATCAATTTAGGATAATTTTGAAATTACCTAATTAGGTAATTTCAAAATTATTAATTATCAACTGTACTGTTCAGAATGCATAAAAGAAAAATAGTTTCATATAAGAATTCACATTATCGTTATTTAAAACAACATCCAGAATTAAAATCAGAAATTGTTTAAAGCCTTATCTAAAACCAAATACCTTCTAATCCACACACTTTAGATAAAAATAATACCAAAAACAATGTCCAGATCTATCCTGATCTCCCTATAAGACACCCACGTCCATTTAGACGTAAAAGAGAACCTTTTAACATCGTAAAGTTCCCCATCATGAAAATAACCGTTTTCTCTATTAGATACGCATCGAATGTTCTATTCGCCGCCCAATACGTAACGCTTAATGTTTATATTTCGGACAGACGTAGAACTTGCGTAAGAATGGTATAAAATTTATTTTTAGGCTAGTAGAGAAGTAGTCGCTTCCTGAAATAGATACGGTGTATCCCCAAACTACTTTAGACATGATATTTTCCGGCCCACGGGCGAAACGTGCCTCTTCTTTATTATCCAACGTATGCCAAAAGGGACATAATCAAGTTTAGGAACGAGATAAAAATGGAGCTTTGTGCAGCGTTTCGCTTTGTATTTCTTACGCTTACGTCTTTTCTGCCGTAAAGTTAAAGGCTTTGAAATTAATATTTTATTATTTTTTTTTGTAACTTAAAATAGCTAATCGTTCCTATAGCAAAGCTCACACATGGTTAGAAGCATGATCAATTTTAAACCTTTTAAGAGACGAAATTAGTTTTAATTATAGCGAGACTGCAAGTAGAATTTGGATAATTCAGATGTAACAAGAACCAGACGCTGCACTTTTATAGAGTGCGTCTGTGCTTTTACAATATCGTAACCCTCTAGATTAATCTTTGACAGCCTCTCGGAGGATAAAAATAAGTTATTTTGCTTTAAATCACGATATCAACAAGTTATTTTTAACGTATAGAGTAGACGAATCATTTAGGGGCCACGTGAAACGTTGGATTGGGGATTAAATAAATACGTAGGTGTATGATACAACCCTTCGAAGTATTAAATGATCGAAAAGCTTAAAAAAATGGCGCAAATAGGAAGAAGGATTGAGTTAGTATAATAGCTACGACATTAACATGAAGTTATAGCTATATACGTATTATTTACTAAATTTAATCTATCATTAATTAACTTAATTTTGTCAGAATTTTGTATTTACCTCAGTTGTGAAGTATCTCGTTTTACAACTAACATGCGACAATCGCAAAAGTAACTGATAAGCTTCTGATAAACTGCTATCAGCACTGAGATTTGTCGGTTGCGCGCCAACATTTGAAGTTGGCCTGCTGTAATTCATAATTCTCAAACTATACAGCCGTTTAAATGGTTGCATTACTTTGCGTTGTGCAAACTTTGGTAAACAACAGGTTCTATGAATCAATTTTTTACTTTTTACTTAGACACCTGCATTAAAGACTTTACTGCGTTGAAAAACCGTAAGAGGGCTCTGCGATGAACAATATCATGGTTGAGCTTCAATTTTGAACAAATTTTTTTTTGAATCATATTTTGCAGTTTAACTTTTACATTTCAAAAGGCAGAGAAGCTGAAAGTTTGGTCATGGTCTTTTGTTGGATTTTGCCATATGATCCAAATTAACACGTTGGTGACGGAACCAATATTTTAGAAGCGTAGATTTGATGTTTCTTCTTAGCCTAAGTCTAAGACCTTGTCCAATAGAGAAAGTAGAGATTTTTGACTCTTCACATTGATAATTTTTATTTTACTATTAAAATCAACGTAAAATAATTGCTTTTAATTTAGTAGTGCCCATTGACAAAGTCCACTAATTTAAAAAAGATGCAAAGATTAACTAAAAAACACAAATCTGAAGTGGAAAAGGCCATTAACACGAAATGAAGCTTTTACCATGCTATTTCCTACGGGTCATCAATAAAAAATAAGCAATCTATCTGTATTTATGTTAACACATTTAAGAAATCAGATATACTTTTGAATTTGGTTGATCAAACACAGATTAATAGCTATTATTGATTGACCAATCAGAAACCACATGCTCATAGTTATTGGCTGCCACGAATATGAAATAATGAGAATTTTTATAGCTATTATCATATATTTGGGTTATTTTGTTCTTTTAACAATGAACAAAACATTTTGGAAAAAATCAGAAGACTTATATTGAAAACCGGTAGGGATTTTGGGAGAACCAGGAGAACTTCTGAAAGATCAAGAGATCTAGTAACTCGCTAACTTCGGTCTATTCGCGTTGCCAAGTTGTAAATCAACCAAGCATTACTTTTGCCACAACCGCCTCAACTCTGTTAAATTTAATTAAGAAAATTGCGTTGAAAAAGATTTTGACTTGATTTGAATTCACTAAAGATTCCTTTGAAGTTTGTAATAAAGTCTATTTGTTCGAAAACACCCGGTATATTTTCTTTACATTGTTTGTTCACTATCGTATGAGGTCTTGGTTGTTTTTCTGACCAAACCTGTATTATCTAAGCGGTTACGAACAATATTGCGTTAAGTATACCGCTCGTTTATTCTATTTCTTACCATATCTTTGTTCTTTTGTAATAATTATACGTTTACGAAATCGAATTTCGAAACAACGTTAACGACACACAAATCCGAATCTCTCCATTTCCGCATGCTTTACCCCAAAATATCACGTAACCTACTTCTATCAGATCGAAGTATCCGATGTAAGATTTGGAGCTTTCTTATGGAGGATTACTTCGAATAAGTCAAGAATAAATATCCATATTTAATTTGCATTACTTTAACTAAGATAGCGTTGACCTAAATATATTCGCGAAATGCCATAACACCTTTTGTAAGACGCAGGTAAATTTTGTATTTCTTTACGTATCGTACATATAACAGATATTAAAAGATGATTACATAAGCGGCGGCCAGCATACTCAGTCACTCGCAGCGGCAAAACTAGGAGAGTGAAAGTGATACGCTGGTTCCTCGTAAGGCACACCATTAGATTGATACAGTGGTCCTATCGCATCGAAACCATGTCGTTTAGAATCTCGCCATGGTCTGTTCTTAGTGGCATGTGGTTGTTATCGGTACTGCTGGTGTTGCATGCGATCGGGGTTGATTCGATCTTAAGGGAGAAACGTGAGTGATATTTTTCCAGATCTGCTGCGAGCGGGGTTTGCTAAAATTTCGCTTTTGCTAATGTCCTTTTAGCCGAATATGTGTCGACGTGCCAAATCAGAAGTCCGGACTTCGTTAACTGTTCAACTAATGCTGTTCAGAAGTTATTTGATGAGATTCCGAATGGTATATCCGAAATTGGGCTGGATCCTTTAGATCCCTTGAAGGTTCCCATCATTAAAGTAAGTTAACAAAATACAATTATTTGGATTTTGCCTTTATTCTTTTGCTTAAGGTCAAATTGGAACTCTGGATGGTAGATAATTCCTTCTCTTGCCATCGAAATCGTTGTTAATTCTTGATTCAAATTATTCGAATTTTTTTAATGCAGCACCCTGTATATTGAATAAAATAACATGGATTAAATTTGGCAACAATTTAGTTTATATCTATTTTTTTCAATGTGCTGAAAACTACAAAAAATAAACACGTAAAATTTGATTTAGCGCTGTAGTAGTCTTAAGATACCGGGCGTTAAAGAAACAAGGTAATTTTGCAAAAATCTTAAACCATCATTGTTCAGGGAAAGAATTATCTTCCGCACCACGTAATAACACGTAGTATTTAAGTTAATAAATTAACATATTAGGTGAAGTAACATTTCGCACATTTATTGCTCTTAGATTTTACAAGGAACTGGTCCTGTCAACGTAAATGCTTCTTTAACCGACGTCACAGTCCTGGGATTTGGTAACACTCACATACTTCACAACCACGTTGATTCGAAAACCTACGATTTCTACACGGAATTGCATCTGCCGCGCCTAAGGATTGACGGGAATTACAAGCTATTCGGACGTATTCTCGTTATACCACTCCGAGGTGCTGGAACGTGCTGGTTCGATGCTAGTAATACCCTTTTTCAATTTTTTAGCTATATTAGTTAAGAGATGTTCCTCCTTTGCATTTTAGAAAAGCTGGATATTTCTGTGAAGCATATCGTTAACTTAGAGAAAAGGGAAGGCTTCCATTTCTTTAAAATTGTCGGAGTTAAAGTAAAGTTCAGCATCGGAGGTTTGAGCTTGTATATGAGCAATCTATTCGATGGTATTAAAGCTTTGGGTGAGATAATAAATTGCGAATAATTTTAACGCATTAAATATATGCTTTGTATTTCAGAGGAATCTACTAATCGTTATCTGAACGAAAACTGGCAAATATTAGCTGATTCCTTGAACCCCATTCTATCCAGAACTATTGAAAATATCATGTTCGATATTTTGCGAAAAGTTTTCGACAATATACCCGCAGATTTCTTCATTAGCGACATTGAATGATGTTTGCGGTTTAATCATTTGAAGTACCTGAAGTTGGCGGTTCTAATTTAATGTCTGTAGGTTTAGTTATAGTGTAGTTTCCATAATTACAGATTATTGTGTTCATGCATAAGTAGATGTGATCAAATATAGAACTGAAAATTTATTTGTTTAGTTAAATTGGTGTGAAATTTAGTTGCGTTATGTTTTTTATTGAAATGTTTAAAAATATTGGTCCAAGTTGTATTTTTCTTAATAGAAGCAGCCACCCTCTTCTTAAGACATTCTTATTCATTTGAGAAACTACATATGTGTGTGTCTTTTGATAAGTTTTCTTGCTGTAAAATGTGTCCCCGGATACTCCGGTTTTGATTATTTTGGGATACTCTTATCAAAATAACATTAATTTCAACTTCTGCCAAAAATGTTATTTGAATATATGATTTTTAAAAAATTAAAAAATGAATATACAAGATTTAATGTATTTTTATTGAAAAATTATTTTTTAATTTTTTTAAACTAAAAAATTAACAATTCCATCGGATTAAGATTATGTCTCGTTAATAATACTATAAATTAATAATAAGAGTAGTTTGCTTAAGAAGAATTTTACGTTTTTTTATGTTCAATAACACCCTGTATATTTTATTGCACTTTTAAGAACTGTATTCATCATCTTAAAAAAAAAGTACTGATCGAGAATAATTAAACAAAAAAAAATTAAAAAAATCATCGCCGGGGGTTCATTCGAAAACTTCCCACCCTAAATTTCTGGGAATCTGGAAATTTATTAAAAATTTCCAAATTTCCAGATTCAAACACGTAAGAAGTATTATCAAGGGGGACAACTTTTTATGCAAAAATTGACTTATCCACTTAAGTTTCCTACCCCCCGGAGCTACCCCCTTAAGAATTTTAAATGGAAAGAGGTTTCGAGTAATACCTCATTTTAATGGTCGTTTAGTTTTTTGAAATTGATCGATTCGTTTTGGAGATTTTTAAGAAAATCTTTTGGTTTGGTTTGGTTTGCATTTTTAGCCGGTCAATCTATTTTAGGAGCATCGGAATAAAAACCAGTATTAAAAACCGCTATAAATTTCTCAAAAGGCCAAGGTATTACTCTCAATAATACTTCTCACGTGTTTCAGGAAATTTTTCATAAATTTGGGGGCGGGAGAGGGGTGGGGGTATTCAAATGACCACCCGGTATAATCAATGTTATATAACTTGGGCAACAATGTGAGTATTATGCAGATTATTATTAATCTGCAATTTTTTTTTTTTTATAATTATATACTTTCTATGACATAATACTTTATGGTACACATTCCTTTCGAATATGAATACTCTTATGAAATGGATCGCATTAGCATCGAATAAAAAATCTTTTCGTAACGTTATGCTAGTTATTATTAATATATACCGTGCGCGTCGGACAAGTATTACACAATTGACTTCAATGCACATCCCTCACTTCCACCACGGTATACCTATTCCCTATTACAACGTATTACTTTAAATTTATCTCTTTATTTATAGCGTAACTTTGAATAAATTGTAAATAAACATTGTGATATCGTGGAGTGTCCCAAAATAAAACTGTTGCTTTCTAAAATACCTCGCAATCATCTGTTTGTTTCGATATTTTTGGCAACGTATTCGAAACGTCTCTCGACAGAGGACGCGTTGCACAATGAGTCACAGTTCAAATTGCCCTGCGTACTCGACGACTGGCTCAAAAAGACACTCAAAATCCACGTGTTTCTAATTACAAGATCCAGTTGGTCCAAAAATATGAGCCAAATCGTGCATGTAGAATTGTGAAATGGTGCGAATCTATTGTTTTTGGAGAAAGATGCGGGACAAATTTGCCACGCAGATGTCTAGAATTGAGTATTTATGTACCCTAAAAATAAGGTAATGGGGTTCAAGTGTTTGTATCAAATGCGATGGTTTCACAAATGAAAAATTGCTTTGTTTTTACTAATTTTACTGCAGACGCATTCATTTGAGATGCCAAAAACGAATCATTTGGATAGTTAAAGTGAAATTAATGGTTTTGAATATGATTAATGGACTTTAGCCAAGAAGAAAACCAATTATTTAAACTCTGAGTATTAATTTTCTAATTTTTTTAATTCTTCTTCTACGATGTTTGGTGAAATGGAAACTTTTTAGGATGATATCATAAAAATCAAAGTACAATAGAATTCCGGTGCTTATTGTTTTTGATGAACTTTAGTTGGATTCTAAATAAAACCGTTTAGGAAATATTTCCAGATTTATAAATTGTGCTATTCGAAATTTTTCAAAAGATTACA
>LR736885.1:2822635-2853715 GCA_902654985.2 Oryctes borbonicus | reverse complement strand
AAAAAAAAATGAAATCCATTCCGCTTTTTTCTCGGCGACGCAATGAGATATAGTAGATAATATTTTGAATCGATAGACATTTGCATATGCATCGTAGCATGCCACCACGAACCTCTCGGACGCGAATGCAGGCGCTAGGCAAAACGACCATAACCTAGCCCCGTAACGATGCAATTACCGACTTTTGCTTATACGCACAAATTATCGTTCAAAAGAGACGCGCACAGCTTGCGTTCAATATTCATTCTTGCAAATTAACTTTTAGTAATTGTAAGCTAGGCTAATATATTGCCTATACAGCTCTCGATATCTCTTTTGATACGAGTCTTGCTTTATTTTGAGGTCTATTTGCATTCTGTCCGAACGCAGAAAACGCAGCAGCGTCGGTTGGGAATTAGTAGACCTGCCCTTCTTCGTAAAACGATATCGACGAGGTCGCTTTCGCCTTTTTGCACTAATACCAGTGATATAAATTATTATAGGAGCAAAAATTTAATATGTAAATCAAGTACGTGTCTTATTTTGAGGTTTATTTTGCATTCTGCAAGAATACAGAGACGTATTAGGAACAAAGATGTTGGAATTGTTTTCTGCTTCGAGTTTCGCATCTGGATAATCCGTGTTACTAGTGAAAATGCACTAGTATCAGTGTGTGTTTGACTGCTCTAAATAATCATTTTATTTTAATTTTTTATATTGTTACTAGCGCAAATTTGCTAATTTTAGCAAAAAGGGAAGTACTTCGCTTGTATTTGTGTACTTCAGATAATTTTTTAATAAGACATCTGTTTTACACTGATACTAGTGAAGATTTAGGGTTACAGCGTCAATAAATTCTAAAATAGTAAGGTATCAACCAAAACACCTGGCAACTTAGCATTTTCGTCCTACAAACGACTAACGATAAGCTTAATTGTTACGACACCCTCTTAGCGACATAGTTCGAAGTTATCAGGGACAGAAATACCTCTGACTAACAACTTCTTTGTTCTCAAAGTGCGAAGACATTACATCAACACAACGACCGTTTAGTTTGTTAAAAAATAAGGCACCGACTAAGAAGTAGTACGTTTGGCATCGATTTGTGTGTATATTGAAGGGTTTCCTAGCCAACCAAACTGACCAACTGACCAACAAAGTCTTCTAGTGGACGTAGATGAGTTTCAGTTGCTTGTCGGCCCCTCGACTAGGCGTCAAATCGTTTTCTATAAGAATCGCGAAGGAACACAAGAATGAAACGTGAATATCTTGATTTAAAAATCGCTTAAAATTCGAAATTAAAATGTTATATGCGAGGATTCTGACGAAGTTAAGGGATAAAGAGAGGGTAGATTGAGGAAGAATATAAAAATAAAGGATTTCGAGGTGGAGAACGTGTAATTGCTTAAATTGGAAAGGTCAACAAGTTCGTTTAGTCACGAAAACCCTCCAATAAACTATTCAGAAGGCGTCTGTCTTATCTTACCTGGTTTACCTTTCGTAAAAAGAAGAAAAAAGCAAACGATGAAGTGGTTAATTTTTATTTATTCTCCTTTTTTCGCCATGGCACTACCGAAATTCGATAAGAGTGCGATCCTTAAAAATATCCTAGTACCGGCTGATGCTGCCATCAACAGCGCAATTTATAGGCTCAAAGCTTACGAAGGTTTCTTCGATTACCCCCTAATCTTCAAGCTGGGGGAGGTTAGCAACATCGTGAGACTAGAAACCTTAAACTGCACTCGCTTCAATTCCATCTGCCAGGCCAACGTTATCCTGAAGAATCGCCTGGAGATCGGGAGAATCTACGACTTCTCAGTGAGTGTGAGCAATTCCAAAGGTGATAGTGACGTTATGCAGTGTTCATTTAGGGCGACAAACGCTACTACGCCCATCGAAAAGATATTCCCCGGTGCCCCTTCGCTTTTAACTGTTTCCGAAGGAGCCAGGAGGAACTCCGAGATCGGTTACATCAGGGTTCGCGGAAAAGATTCCGGGGAGAGGAAAGTGTTGTTAGAACTATATGGACCATCCCAATTCGGACTCAGACAGAGATTAATAAATGAGAGGGATGTTGAAGGGTCTATTTGGCTGTTGAATTCTTTAGATTATGAGAAGAATCCTTCGCATCACGTTACCATATTTGCAAATGTAAGTAGACGTTATCTTTTGAATGAAATATAAGAACTGTTTGTTTTCCAAGTTGTTATCCAAGTAGCTTCTCAATAATTCCTCTCGAAATTTTGTTGCAATGAGTTCGAATTAATTTCTTATTTATGTTAATTTTTTTATGCAAATAATTCTTCTACGTGAGGGTTTAAAAAATCTCGTATGTCACGGAATATGGGCATATACATGCAGTATTAAAATAAGCTGCGCACTAATACATGATCCTATTTTATTTAAGTCCATTAGGGAATATAAAGGAGACTTTAAAAAGAATTTACGATGCGTTGGTTTTCAAATTAGCGTTTTCAAAATTATATTTGTGCACTGGTCCAAAAATCTTCAAAAATGTCCGAAGGTGGAATCAATTAAATTCGCAGCTGTTCTATACTAGCATTCGGACAGTACGAAGAAGAGTTAAAGCAAGTGAATTGAATAATTCTGCAGTTGGTAGAAAATCTTTAGTCACAGGAGAAGAGAGATGAAGAAGATCTGTTGAGAGACTCTTCAATTGCGGGAATAATTTTTGGTATAATTTGTAGTGTTTGTGAAACCAATTCTTCTTATGATATCAGCAGTGGTAGCAAATGTTCTCCGTCACATTCTAAACGTTTTCGGTCTTTTTATGCTTATTTTGAAAGGAATTCTGTTCCATTCTAGATGTTGAATTGGTTCTGTTTTAATATTGAATCCTTGCTACAACACTTCTGCCAATTTAACGTATTCCCCTTCCTTGTATTCGATCGTGTCTTTTGGTTACTTCCTCATGTTTATACTTTAAATGTTTCTTCGCGAAATCTAAAATCGTGTTAATATTCTGGATTGTTTGAGGTTCAAATTATAAAGTCGTCTTTTACAAATTTTTCTCCATAGCTTACTATCTTGCGTGTATTGTTGCAACCACGTTATTCCTCTTCTTAATTGACTTCTTGCTTTTCTTTTCCTTGCTTCTTCTTTCTTCTCTAGCTCCTCCTTATATACTTCCATATTTTTGCTATATCATCTTCGTAATGTACCAATATTTTTTCCATTTTGCAGGAACCTACTTCATATGGTTTAATTTCCATTTTTACTTCCTTTCCCGCCTCGTTCGATACTATCGTAGAGAGTAGAGAACTTAGGATACATCCCTGCGTAAAGGTTCAAGGTTGTTTCAAACAATTTCGATTGTTCTTGTTTTGATCTTTCTGTTTTAATATTTTCAATGTCTTCCTTTTTAATCTTATTAATCGTTTTCACCAAGTCGATGAAATATGAGTTCCTTTATAAAATTGCGTAACATATTGTTAGAATTCGCAGATTTGCTCACAATAGAATAATATATTCTACTTTTTGCAACATTTTCATGTAGTTGCGCATTTTTCTTTTAATTTAATTTTAAATACAATAAAAAATATTTTTTTTCAATCAATTTTCTTCTATCACTTCGCTGAAAGCTTTTAAATCACCGCTGCAATGCTAATATACTTACCAGTAGTGACTTATACTTTCCTCGGCGTTAATAGAAGGTGCCATTCTGAAAACTAATTCTATATCTTATCGTTTCGCAACGAACCAGGAAGTCGTGGAAAAATTTATGTTGTGATTACCATAGCAGATTAATAAGAATGTGGAATAAATTACATTAGACGAATGAGAAGGTAGCGAATATACAGGATGTTACATGAATGGCGAATTAGTAGAATTGATTGGAAATAAATTGCTTTTTGTAAGAGAAAAGACTCTCACTTCCTTACCGGCACGATTATACCACTTATCTCAAACGATAATAAAGAAATTGATGTGAGAATTAACCTTAAGACCGATTTCTGCAATTGTTAGGATCCTTGGACGGACACCACAAGTGATACAAGAAATATAGCTAGCTGGCCGATATTCATCTCGGTGCTAGACGAACAAGATACTCCTCCGATGTTCACCCAAGTACCCCCGACCACGATTCTCGACCCCAAACTGAAGGTAGGGGATGTGATTCTTACTGTTCGCGCCGAGGATGGTGACAGAGGTGATCCCAGGGATGTCCGTTATTTTCTAACATCCGATAATGATCTCTCGCAATTTTTCGAGCTGCTAGAAGCTACTGGTGAGTGCTAATTGCAAATATCTTGTTCGATTTCATTAATTTAGGGATAATGAACTCAATTGTTTTAAAATGTGAAGCTGGAGCAGATGAAACCTTGACCTCGTAACATCCTCAATTTATAAAATTTATTTCATTGACGCCGGTGACATTGGTTGGAATAAAAGTTATGCCGTCTCACGGACAATTATATTAAATACACGCAACTTGATCAGCAACCGTAAATTAAATAAAGTACAAAAGAACTAAAAAGAGGAATTTAAACGAAATGTTAATTAATGTTTTGTTGTCTGCTTGACTATTACATTAGTATGATGGAAATTCCAGGAATTTTTTTTTTTAATTAGCGAAAGCATCTGTAAGTATTGCAGAGCTTCATGTTTTATTCACTAAAAAAGGGTGCATTTTAGGTAGAGGCAATTGTTCATAAAAAAATCTAGATTAGATTAAAATTAGATTCTGGAACAGGGTACTCCATTTAAATATTTAAATAATTGAAATAACAAGAGTCAAACTTGGCAACGGTATCAATGACCAGCTTATAGAGTTATGTAAAAATTTCAGAAAAAATCCCAACGTAAATAATATAACAATCATACATGTTTCCATATATATGCCATTATTATTATTATTATTATAGTCATAAATAATATACTTATTCCTTCATAACTTATTTGAGTGACCTTTGACTTTTCTTTTATAAAAAGCTTGCATTATTTTACCTACTATATATTGAAGAATGATGTAGTGCTTTTATGACTTCCGAAATATGAAGGTTGCCTTCTTTTCACCGTAGGAATATGAACTAAATTTATTCAAACATGTTAGCCTCGTCATTCTCTGCTTGAAGTGTTATGTAATTTGAATTTATTAGATAAATTTAGTAACTATATATATCTACCGATATTATCGATTATCTTATATTTGTATGTACGAACTATTTTCCGGGAATATTCCGGCTCCAATTAATACGAAAAAACTAAATATTTTCGAGGAATAGTAACTAATTCATTAATATTACTTAGAAATTCCTATTACAAATAACCCAAGCGTCTCTTTCTGTTTTAGGCGAGTTAATTCTAGCAAAACCAATCTCAGACCTCATAGCGACCGCTCCACCAAAAACTCCAATACTCCTAACGATAAAAGCCGATGAAGTTAGACGCGATGATCTCGACGTTCCCTCTCAATCGTCTTCAGTTCAATTAGCTCTAATTCCACCACTTCCACCAGAATTGCTCCCAAGATTTAGCTCTAATCAGTATTCAACGATGATAGAAGAGAATAGTGCTCCGGGAACGAAATTACCCATCAAAGATGCCGAGATTTCAGCGCAAAATGGCGTCGTCATCACATTAGAGTTACTCAACAATAACGGAACCTTCGATATCGATCCTAAAGTGGTGAACGGTAGAAGCAATTTCACGATCACCATAAAGAATAATACGCTGTTGGATTATGAATCGAGACACTCGGTCCAATGTGACATATTGGCGAAAGAAATAAGCGAAAAATCGATGAATCTCTCATCGAAATCTCGTCTCGTGGTTTATCTGATCGACGTCGACGATAATACGCCGACGTTTCAGCAGATCGAATGGAAGGCGAAGATACCGGAGCATGCTAAAGTTGGTACTAGTGTGCTTAAAGTAGAAGCAGTAGATAGCGATAACTTGGATGCTAAAAATATCAAATATTCCAAACTCTTTGGACCTGGCAGCGATCTCTTCCAATTAAATTCCGAAACGGGTGTAATCACTGTTTCCAAGCCAGACAAATTAGATACAGAAAGAGGAAACACTATCAAATTTTTCGTGGAGGCTACAAGTAATCAGATGAAGGACAATACAGCCACGGCTACTGTTATTATTAACTTAATTGATATTAATGATAAGGCTCCTATTTTTGAAAAGACATTATATGAATTTATTCTAGATGATGATAGAAATAAATTCACAATTCCAGCCTTCGTAAAAGCCAATGATAACGACACTACGGCTCCGAACAATGAAGTTTTCTACGAACTCATTGAACAATTTGACAATATTACTTTGGATACTAATACTGGCGAATTGAGAATCAACAATACCTGGACTAAGACCAACGTCACGATCATCCATGTTAGAGCTTACGACGGTGGTATTCCTAGATTATCAAGCACCACTGAAATCAAATTGTATCCTCCTGAAAACAAATATCGCAAGGTTCTGTTTGTGGTACCTGGACGACACCCAAACAGAGAGGAAATTGGGAGAACCTTGAGTGCTATCGTGGGTACCCCAGTGACTATAGACGAAGTGAGGCCGTACAACGAAAACGATGCTATAGCCACAGACACTAAGTATAAAGAAGGAAGGTTAGTTGATGTTTTGTGTATGTCAAATATTTACATCAAACTCATTCATTCTTCTTTCAGAAGCGTTGTCGTGGCAACAGTACCAAATTCTCCAAACACCGTCGTCGATTACAAGAAAATCCAAGAGATGTTAGACCAAAGAACTGTTGAAAAGGAAAGCATTGTGGTCAAAGCAGAAGGTCCAAATTTATGGTGGTTATTCTGGCTTCTTCTTCTGTTAGTTTTAATAATCGCCTTAATCGTAATATTATGTTGCATGTGTGAGTGTTGCCCGTGGTACCTTCCTCCTCGTAAGAAGAGGAAAGGCCAATCTGCCGATGTTGCCAAATTGATGGTGAGAGGTTCTGGTCAAGGAAAAGAAAGTAAATCCGTCCAGGTCGCCGAGTGGTTTGGGAGACGTGAAGCGTGGACACCTGAAGCTGTTCATTTAGACAACGAAGTAGATTCCTTAAGGAGGCACGAGTTGGAAAGAGATTCTCAAAGAGGAGGCGTTAGAAGGGCTACAAGGCAAGTGCACGTTACTCAAGATGCCTTGCCTCGAGACCAACTGTATATCCGTGAAGGAAATGCCGATATCTTAAGACTTATCACCAGAGGAAACGAGCAGCAAAGACCTATTACGTTAGTACAAGAGCAACCATACATCATTGATAGCGGAAAGGATATTCTATTGAGAAGATTTATCGACCAACAACAAACTAATACCCATAGACCCTCTGTACCTTTACCAAACGCTGTCAATAAGCTCCAGGCAGAGAATGAAATGCTAGAAGCTTCATTGAGGCATCAAAACGCTTTACTAAGGCAGATATTGACGGAACGTGAAAGGGAGATGAGATTGGAAACTCAATCCTTACCAGCAGGTACACAAACGGATCAAGATGCTGGTACTCAAACAGAACCGATATTCCTGAGGCCGCCTAAAAGGAAAACGAGATCCGACAATGACGCCAGCGATTATTCGGACGAAGAAGAAGATAGGCAACGTAGAAGGTATTACAGAAGACCGGGAAGGATGTCTACAAGAAGAAAAATCACCACACCAATTCAGGAAGAGTCGGAAACGAATATAGATGTCGAAAAAACTCAGAGGAATGATCCCCAATTAAGTTTCGGGCACACAAAGACTAGCATATTGAGGCAGGACGTTGCCGAAAAACGAAAATCCAAATCAGCGTTGAAGAGAGAGGTCTTAAAAGAGATTTCAGCGTCACTACTTCAAAGTGACGCTAGCGATAGCGACGGACAATTTAGGAGAGCGTCCCCATCCGACGATAGTTTAGAGAAATTCGTTAATTTAGAAAAGAGAATCGCGAGAAGTAATGTAAATACGTTTAAGTCCGAAAGAAAGAAGAGATCTCATTCGACAAGCGACCTTAGGTCGTTTTCTATTGACAGCAAAAGCGATAGTAAAAAACAAACAAAAGCTCAAAGCCAAGCTGATTTAACTAAAAAACCTCCAGCTAAAAGTACTACGAAGAAGTCGTCGTCGTCGCGTTACATGGAATGGTACACCAAAGGCAATGTTGGCAAGCGTAAAAAGTCTGATGATACAACTATAAGCTCTGCCACGTCTAGAGCTTCGGTTAACGTAAGTAAAAAAACCGCCACTGGCGCTGTTCAAGCACAAGCAAAAACTGACGAGAACAAAATTGCCACCAACGGTCCCGTCCATGCGTTAATTCAACATTCTGAACATAGATTCGAGGGTTATCTCCCGAGAAAACCTGACGATGATGTGGATTCTGGTATAGTATTGACGAGACCTGCCATGGCTCAGAAGAAGAGCGTTTTTACAATCGCTTATGATGACATGCATACGAGGCAGATTCGTCAGGATAGTGCCACGCCTCCGTTTTGATTGATTTTTTCATATTTACATGTAAGAAATTACTTAAAATATTTGATAATAATTGTTGCTGTACTTTAATAAAAATGAATAAATGCAATGATGGGTCAGACTATGTTTAAGATAATTAAAAAAAGCATTTTTTTTTAGTTTTTAATGTAACTATTTTTCGTTTAAATGTCTTCTTTTTTATAAGAGTTTGATACATCGGTTGTGAACTGGCTTACTTAGCAACTTACGTTTAAGGTACTGATTCCCTGATTTCCCTGATGTTTCTAACTTTAAACATTGACGAAATTGTCACAATACCTTTCATCCAAGAAACAAATGAAACAATTGAAGGTAATTTAAAGTTTATGGGATGAATTTCAGTTAAAGGCCCACCCTCGACCCTTTATAAAATTTTGATGAAGATAAGTTCTTTACTTCTCAACTTCTGCCAGAAGAAGTCATTTAAAAATTATTGCCCCCAACTCCTGAACTAGAAGAAGAATGGTGGATGTTCATTGCCCGGTATATCATATCCTTTGCAATCTTTGGATTTTTTTAGAATAAAGAATAAGGTGATGATCTTCAACTTCTTTGATATACATCCCAATTTTTTACTTTTTTTTATTTTGCCCAAAGGAATTTGAACCAGAAATAGATACATTCTCCCTATATTTTTGCAATACCGACCTGTCCATTTCTTTTGATCTCTTGGTGGCGTGATATTTAATATATGAAGCCATTCAAGGTGGATTTTTTAGATTCTCAGAGACTTATTGGAATAAAAAGCGATAATTTTTCATTATCGGAGAAAACGTGCAGTTGGCAAGAATATGATACCAAGATTAGAATATGGATCGGAAATTGGAAGTTCCTAAATCAACGTTGATATCGAGACCCATTACTATTGGTTGGTGTTCAAAACAATCGGAACAAGAAATAGACCCCTTCTTTCTACATTTTCACAATTTTCGCGTTAATTAAACGCTTTCTCACGATTCTATTTTAGTCGTATCGCCGATAAATCCGTTTTAACAGCGAACGACAATCAATACCGGTACATTTTTAAATGTCGAACGGGAGATATGAGATATCTCGGAGGCAGCGGACCGTTGAGTATCAAAGATAATACATACAAACACACTCACACACACACACACACACAAACGTCAATATTAACTTTGCGCCTCGCATTCTCGGCTTATAAATACGGGCCTACAATGTACGGGATACTGCATTGACAGTAGTAGTATGATGATGATGTAGCTGTAGTAGTAGTAGTATCTAGTTGTAGTAGTAATATTGGCGGCTTGGGGACTTCGCGAAGTATATGTTAATTTCAATTAACGCGATATCCTCGTCCGAGAGGTACGCTATAAAATCGGAGCGTTATTGCTATATTTATTGGTAGTAATTCTTGCGGGTGTTAGTTGGTGGTGGAGTGGAATTCACTTTTGTTTCGAAAAAGCTTTTCAAATAAAACGGGTAAAACGGAAATCGATAAGAAAGGGTTTTAATGTTGAAGTGTTTTGTGGATTGTTAGTGAATTTTTGTGGGTTGATGTTTTAATAAAAGACAAAGAGAGGTAAGATATCTTCAAGATAATTTTGGTAGCATTGGGTTTGTTGTACTTTACATATTTAATTCCTAATTGTTACATAATTTCCATTAAGAGGCGCTTGGATAAATAAAATTATTATATTTTCTTCTTCCATTAGATAAAAAAAAAAAACTGAATCTAGATAAAATTACAAATTTTTTTTGAACGAAATGGTTTAATTACAAAAACATGATTGTTTGCAGACGGCAAATTTTCGATAACTAACTCAATTCCGTTTAAATCAGTCCGCTAGCTAAGCTATAAAGGCCACAAAAGTGGAAGCTTTTCATTGATGAGAACCTTTGAATCAGAAGCATGTTCTTTCTTTTAATTCCTCCTAACTAAATATATGTTCACAACCCACTAAATAATTTTTTTTTAGGCGATTATATTAGTGAGATAATAATAATGTTGTTTGCCAGATTGAAGTTCATCAAATGTTTTTACTAAAAAATATTGTAGAATCTATAGGTTGAACTCCAACAAATTTCTGTTGAAATGTTATAGATTAGACAAATCTACAAATCAAAATTTTCACTTTTTCTAGCATCTTTAATTTTTATATATTTTTCACTTTCCAGACCATGATGAACTGAATACCAATGAAAATACCAATGCAACAATAATTTGCTTCATAAAATCTCCTGAGCACTGCGGATTCTTTTACTACTTTCATAGGCTAATACATCGCATTTGCGTATATTTACTCTAGACCCTATAAAAGATCCCAACGTCCTTTGGATTGTTTCTTCCGGATAAATCTGCAAATATTGTATCTTGTACTTATCCAATTAACATTAACATTTTAATGATAAACATGCCGATTCCAAAGTTTCTTTTAATCATTTTGTAGAAGGCCGTGGAGCCGATTCTCTCGCCATTTTATCTTCAAGATCGTTTCGCTTTTCTACTATTCATCTTAAAAGAGATAGCAGAAAAGAAATCTGCATGTTGGACAACCTGTATAGTGTACCATGTCGACATTTCACCAAACAAAGCAAAAGCGTATGCTCGTGCTTGCATTTGAACTTGAAGCGAACGCGTTTATAGATAAGAGGCTGTTTGCTTAAGTCGGGAAAGTAAACTTTTTTTTTCTTACTTTAAGGTAAAATAACGTTTTCGAATAGTTCGCCTTGTTTTGCTGTTACTTCTACGGTTCTAATTACGGTTTCTTGCGGAAGTTGAGCGCCGCGTAAACACATACGCATGCCTCTCGATCTTGACGACTCCGTGGATGGCTTTTTTTCTAAGACGTCGTTTTCGTAGAAAATGTGGGAAATGGAACGGACGACAGTATTTATTGGTTGTAACGGTAAAAGTTTGGAGGAAATGCCGCCAAATCTTAAATTATAAAGAAAATGGATAGAAATCATGACGAAAAGAGATTGCTGGAACATGTTCAAGAGAAAACAGATGTCGAAGAATTTATTGAAAATAAAAATGATACCCATTTGGATATCGGCTTTCACGCCCGTTACCTACTGTAGAACAACCTTCCGGATGTAGCCGTGCCATTGAGTTCACTCTAAACTTGCCGCATGGATCTCTTCATCAGTGTTAAAATCTTCTCCCTTTTAACTTATATCTAGGATCTTCATTTTGAAAATAAAAAACAATCACTTGCGATCGAGTTTCTTGAAGTCGCACTGGCGTGCAGTAGTCTCCGTGTGGAAGAGAGCATCGTAGTACATCGTTCCTCCATGGTGCTTTGTCTTAACTCACTGTTGCGTTCTTCAAAGTTGATTAACAAGATACCCTCGTCATTCCGCAAAATTGTAGCCAGTGCTTTTTGCGCCTTGGTTTTCTTGGGGGTGGGTTCGCCTTCCTGATGCCACTCCACCGTTCCTCAACAGGAACACATATCAGGCCCGTCTTTCTAAAATTTTATCCCAAGTATCTTGCATGCTATTATACAGTAAAGCTGTGGAACCACACGAGTACCTAGTAGTATTGAATCACTTTTTATTGCACGTAGTACAAAAAATATGTGATGTCAATACAACAGCCTCGGACAGCGGAGACTTTATGAATTTTACCATTTTTCCATCTAAGGTAAGGTTTCCGTATTACCGAAATGCACGATTCAAAATTAACGTACTGTTCTAATTTTGCACTAAAAGGAATAAATATTTGGGCAATGTGAAGACTAGCTGTTAGTTAATGTGAAATTGCAAAAATAAACGTAATTTTTCGAATCGCGTAATATTAAAAACACCTTTAATATTTGTTCACTTTGATACAAAGAGGAAATTTAATCTATCCCCGTAAAAAATATTAATTTAAAGACCTCAACGTCGACATATGTTCTTTGGAGACTACTTCTTTAAGCAACGAATTCGTTGTTTAATGCCGTCTGTAATGACAGGTAACACAGTTTCGCTGCGAGCAAATGACCGCACCATATGCGTCGGGTCAAAAATATCGGTTATCTCCTTCATAATAATCATCATTTCAGCGTCGAACCAGAAATTAAACCTAACGTTTTCGCACAAAAAAAAAGGAATACTGAAGATAGATTGCTAAAGACATAATATTAAAATTTACGTAACGTTTCGATAGTTAAATTTACAGTTTCCTGAAGTGTCGAAGTACAATTTAAAATATTACAGCCACCAGCATGAGACATCGAATTGATAGGATTGTGTTCAAATCATTTACAAAAATAATAAATAATGTCGGTCCAAGCGCCGAACCTTGAAGAATGCCTATCTGGTACTGTTTCGTTTATTCTTATGATTACTTAAGTTGGACCGAAATAATTTTAGAGAAATTCTTATGATCCCGAATCGTGATCATCACCTGATGTGAAAGATGGATTTGACAAAAACCTTGTTGAGGCTGGTCTAACCTCATTCCTTAATCGTTCGTGGACATATTTTTTTCTTTGTTGTTTTTCTTTCCTTCTGGTCAGTAGTTAAAGCAACCTATTGCATAAACACTCTGTAGCGAGTTTTGCACTGAAGGTTATTCAATTTTTTTAAGGTTTAGTTACGTGTTGATCTTGATGCAGTATCTGTTAATGCGCTACATACTTTCCCATCAATCAGTGCAAGATGTAATTGATATTTCGCATTAAATCGCTTGCTATGAATATCTATTTGTAAAGAAGGCGAAACGTAGTGAACACAAGAGGTACAAGTAGAGCGCAGGTGCACTCCACTCGAGAAAGGTAGAAACCACTTTAGTTAAGAAATAGTTAAAAAAGCCAATTTTTGAAGCTACTAAAAAGTTCAAGTTGTGAAAAAAGCATTTTTAGAAATTTCTTTGAAAAGTTCAGATTGTGAGGTGCGGCAGCTCTTCATTTAACCTGAGAATGGTTAATATAAATCTGAAGCTACCGCGGCTTATGTACATATATGTGATTTATCTTAAAATAAACGTCATAAGCCACACTGAACTTTGTATTCATAGAATGTTTAATTTGTTTCGGCGCAATAGCATTGTTACAAGAGAATCAATAAAAAAAATATATTGAAATCATTGAAACAAATACTTTGATGACAATTTGATTTTATAAACAAAATAACCGTAAACAAACATTCTGTTACCTAATGTAATCCTTCTAGAAACTAGATATGGATAAGAAACATCTCCAACAAGAACCCACTAGTTAAAGCTAGGACACTACAACAAAGTCTTCATATTTAAGAAGTTAACAACACATTTCAAAGGATTTTTTGTTGTTAATAAATTTTGCGCAAGTAATATTTTGATGTAATAAGTATTGTTGCGTTTAATTAGATATTAGTCGAATAAGCGAATCTAACCTTGATACATAATTAAAGCGAAATTCGCGATCTTAAAAGTAGCTATTTTTGCCATCGCCAACCTATTACAAGGCTAAACGGTGGACAAATCAATTCGCACTGTGTGCGATGTTAATCCGACCATGACTACCGTCAACTTTACGAGCCAAGTTTATTAACCTTGCCATTATGTAACCGAGATCCGAACAATATACAACATATAGCCCAGTCACAGAAGAATTTCAAGGCAATATATTCCTTTTTTTTTTCATATTGGCGCGAAAAGATCAGACAGACACCTATTAATTAGTCCATTTTAAACGTCAACAACCACTAAAATGTTGGGGAAATATTGCAAAATTTAATACGAATTCCGTCTGGAATCTTTACCATCAACAGCGTCACCTTGCCTATTTCATATGGAACGGTTTTCCTGATAGAATCCACTTAATTACAAGATTTATTTAATTGGTGTTGTCGCCACGATGTTATGAGTTATGGGAAATTTCATCCAACGATTGTTTGGCAGCAGACAAAACATGAAGCGATAGGTATTATTGTATCAAGTTGAAATATCCGTATCAAGTACATGTTTTGTTTGCTTAACAACTCGCATGTATATATTTGCTTAGTACGTGGTTTTGTTGAATTGTTTTAAGCTGATTGTTGTAATTTTTAAGGACGTTAATCATTAAATAACTTTATCTTATATATATGTATGTATATTCAATGTAAAGTATATATGTGGATGTCATATTATATTACAGTATTTTAGCTGGTAGATGTAAGAATATAGAATAGTAAAGAAAAACGATGTCACTACGTTATGCAATAGTGCAAGAATATTCTATAGCATTCTGGAACAACGGGAAAAAGCTTCCTAAGCAGGATGCAGCATTTAGAGCTTAGGGTAAACATATTTCAACAAGTAAGTATGAAATTGAATTATGCTGGAAGTTGATGTCAACCTCTAACCCGTTCTGAAAAACACGTAAAGAAAATGGGTGCTTGTCGTAATCCATATCAAGCAGTTGATTGTCATCGGGGTTCGATATGATGTAGCTCAGAGGAAGCTCCGTGTTATAGTGATGGCTCATTGGACTCGGAGAATCGATTCCCGCCACCCTCATTTACCTATCTCGTTTATTATTCGAATTACACCCCGAGAAAGGCCAAAGATAGGGATCAAAGTTTCCCAACATTCCAAAACTTATAGCCCGCTTACCGTAAGAGATAGAAAGTCGAGATAACTTTTAATAGATCCAGGGTATCGAAATCTACAAACGAAGTTGTTAGTTGGAGAGATATAGGAAAATTAAGAGAATGACGACAAAAATCGCTGCCCCTTTGAAATTCGGACGATTTGACGATTTCAAGAATGTCTTAAAATATTTTTTTTGATGATGGTTCCTTATGCAGTTTGTCCTGCTGATCCCTGTAATCAGACCATTTTGACCATTTGACCATTGACCATTTTGACAACCATTTTGTGGTGTCTTCAATGGAACATCCTGCACATTACAGTTTTGGATGCCTTTCTTCAACGCATGTATACCTACAACTCAGAGGTCACGGTAAGACCCCTGAGCGACTTTACAGCTGGATACGCAAAAGTGAACTAACTCCCCAACGCAATATCGTAATCCTTACCGAATTAGAGGAACACAGGGAATCACAAGCCTCTTATGTTGCTACCAACAAAATTCTTTCAATGAATGTTACCTACATCTACCAGTTACAAAGAATTCAGAAGTTGCTCGTGTTTATTTAATAACAAAGAATCTATAAATTACCAACAAATTCAAAGATATTTAGCCAATATCCACATACTATACCTATCTGTATAAAGTTATTCAAAAGGAGATTAAATTTGCAAACTAGAAGAATGCAAAATGAAAACGTTCGAAAATTATCTAAAAATAAATTAAAACAATGCTAAAAACCTTCCTCGGGGAGCCTCCAATGCTTCTTATTCACCTTGTATGACGTTCGGAATAGAAATTCCATTGATGTCACTCCCATATTTTTTTTTTTTACAATTTCAATTAGTGCCAATACGTTAGAGAACTAAAGTTAATTTAAATTTTCCATATTTGACTTGTAAGAAAAAGCCCATCACTGGTATACGTAAATGATTTTGGTGATTGCTTCGGAAATAGTACGGATAACAGTTAGTTTAAATTAATTGCACACGCCTTGAACACTAATATTAATATATTATTATTATTTGCTTTCCAGGTCAATATAACTGTTCAGCTTTTTTTCTTTTTTTCTTTTTGTGAAATAATTTTCAGAAAAATTCCCGAGAATGCTGCGCGTGAATAAAATTATTACTTGTTATTTGCACCGATATATGTAACTGGCGTAGAATTTTATATTTTCACTTGCTTTTCCGTGTAAAATAATTCCTTTTTTTTTTACTAATAATTGATTTAATTCGATTACAGATGGATCCACTAACGAATCTCTTCGCCAATCTCATTACCACAATGGATATATTAACCATCGGATTCATTGGACTGTTCTTCCTAATGCTGGGCTACAAACCGCCATGGTGGTCGAAGAAACAAATATTATCGGCATCTTCCGGTTGTCAAATACCCGGTCCGCCATCTTTGCCGATATTGGGCACCCGATGGACATTCTCTTGGATAGGGGGCTATAGTCTAAATAAAGTCCATCTTTTCTATAGAGACATGTTCCGGAAATATGGACCTATTATAAAAGAAGAAGCTCTTTGGAATATACCGGTAATCAGTATAGTAGGGCGAAGTGACATCGAAAAAGTTCTGAAGTCTTCAGGAAAATATCCTATCAGACCACCAACTGAAGCTATAGCTTATTATAGGAGAAGTCGGCCAGAAAGATATGCTAGTACGGGACTTGTAAACGAGCAAGGTATATAAGATTAATAGATTGCTTCATCCTTTAGATCTTTAGAAATCAATCCATTCATTTAATCTTCATGCTTTCAGGTGAAACATGGGCTCATCTACGAGCAAACTTAACAAAAGACATAACAAGTCCTCACACAATCTCAACATTTCTTCCTCAAGTCGACGACATGTCCAAAGATCTCTGCTCATTGATCAAACATTTCCGCCAGGATAATGACAAAATTCCACAAATCGAATTGCTCACTGGACGATTAGGACTAGAAGCAATGTGTACGTTGGTCCTAGGACGGAGGATGGGCTTCCTCTTACCAGAAGGAGAGACCGACATTGCAAGGAGATTAAGAATAGCTGTACATCATCATTTCTTATCATGCAGAGATACGTATTATGGTCTTCCATTGTGGAAATTGTTCCATACACCCTCGTATTCCCATTTAATCGAAAGTGAAGAAGGTATATACAATCTAGCATTGGAATTGGTGGCGACTGCTGATAACGCAACGAAGAAAAGTATCATATTTGACTCGATTTTGAACGCAGAAATCGATGAGAGGGAGAAAACCGCAGCAATAGTCGATTTTATAGCATCTGGTATTCATACATTGGGCAACACATTGGTCTTCCTTCTGAGTTTGATTAGCAAGCGTAAAGATGTTCAAGAAGAAATCGCCAACGATGAAAACAGCGAATACGTCAAGGCATGCATCAAAGAATCATTTCGCCTTTTACCAACGGCCAATTGTCTTGCAAGGGTGATTGAAAAGGATCTCGAATTATCTGGACATAGTCTAAAAGCTGGTAGTGTGGTGGTTTGCCAAACAGGCTTAGCTTGCAGAGATCCTAACAATTTTCCGAATCCAGACGAATTTTTACCGGAGAGGTGGATTGGCGAAGAGAAAGCAAAAACTTTGGCCAATTCTACGTTCCTCCTCTTGCCTTTCGGCTGTGGGAAAAGGCAATGTCCTGGACGACGATTTATTGAACAGAGTTTGCCTGTTATATTAAAGGAACTGGTACAAAATTTTATAATTAGTTACGATAAGGAAAACATCGATATTTCTTTTGAATTTATAATGGCGCCGGTGGGGCCTGTACAAATGACTTTCGAAGATCGTTCCTATTAACTTTCCAACAATGTAAAACAAAACATTAGGGACCTGTTTATTTGATAGCAAATTTAATATTTCTACATATCGTGAAGCTACATTTTTAAGTATTAATTATAACTTTAATATTTAAGTCAATTTCTTCAGTATATTTTTTTAAACAATCAAACTAGAAGCGACTAGAAATTTAAAACCATCTATAGGGATAGGGTCAAATTAGTATCTGGAAATGTACAAGCACGTTAATTGATATTTTCGTAATTACTTCTTAAATTCCTAAAATAATTGTTGAGATTGAATATCTTTAAGGTTGTGTCAAATAGGCTGTGTTTTAGATAATAATACATATTTCTTTTTGTAAATAATATATACTATAGAAAAATAATATATAGTATGCATGTATATAGTCATACATATAGAAACTAGCGATTTTTATAATTACTGTAATGTTACTTTTTAATAATAAAATTATTTTATTAATATTATTTGTTTTTATTGCAATAAATCCTGTGGTTCTTTCTTGAATTCAAATTCAAAATTCCGGGAATATTGTCAAATATATATATATATATTTTAAAAAAAAGTTTTCGATATTAAGAGCCATCTCTTTGATTTTCTAAATACTTCTTGAATCATCCCTGTAGTAGTAGAGTGTATATGATAAGAATTCTTACCTACTATGAGCTGTGTTCTTTCTTGCTTTAAAAATGGATCCAAGCACGTTTGAATCGCGATGGTCCCCCTCGGAAGAATCGAATGTGAGGTTTTAGTCAACCGGCGCTGTTCTTTTACAGATTTTTGGAACTGGGCGTAAAAAATGTTTGGGTTTTACACTGTAAAACACAGCAAAACACAAGGATCCTATAACCGTTAGAAATTTTTTAAAATCCCAGAAAATTTAAGTTGGCAGTGCTGGTAATGCACGACATTAGGAAATAAGTACTTTATTCCCGACACTACCAACTAAAATTGCATTTGAAATTTAGAAACTTCATTCTAAGAAAAGTAGGTTGAAAAAAAGAATTTACGCATAAGACGATTGACAAATAGGCTGCCATTATTTTAAATAACTCAAAAATCGTCAAAAAATATTGAATTTTTAGCAGTTTTCCTGTTAAGCTTTAATTTCCATACGTAAATCGACTAAGTTGGCACTACTGCCGTATACTCTTACGATTAATGAAATTGATTACATACAGCAAAATATATATCCCCTTTAGTACCTTATTTTTCTTGGTGGCAGCACTGAATACTTTTATAACTTGTATCAAATTTCATTATGTTTCGTCTGTCAAATTGTGTCTAATTTGAATTTGTAAACTTTTATAAAATATGGATTTTATTTGTCTTTCGAACATTTGTGCAAATAAAAAGGCATTTAAATCAGGTAAGCAAGTAACACGCCAAACTTATTTTTTTATAATTTAAATTTAATAAAATATCGTTTTTTTTTAACCATTATTATTTTTATGTAAGCTTTTATCTGACTTTCGATCATAAAGGTTCTTAACTAATAATTAAATTGCAAATTCACATCATTTTGTAACAATTAAAATCACAATTTTGACTTTGTACTTCGTTAGGTAAGTATCTCCTAGATGGCGTACGGCGCAATTGAAATATGGCGCCGTGCCCCAAAAATTGTTTCCTGGCTGTCAAAGCAATAAAAAAAATCACATGAAATTTTGCCGCTCTAAGCGCATGCTCGTTTGTGCTGCCCATCAAAAACCCAATCCAAAACCTTCATTTAATCATGGTGACATTCTGTGTAATCCTTGATCCATATCATCATCCCACTTCATCCATACTTCATTCAGCAAATCCATGATCAATTCATTCATAACGAACCATGATGAGTGGTACCAACCAGGAACTATGTTCACAAAACGCAAGCAATAATTGCCCGTCATTCACTCAAATGTGTGCCAATACACAGGTGTTAAAGCAAATTGATAAGGATATTACTGATAGTGAAAAAATGTTTAATTTGAATCATAACATCTTAGATGAGGCTTCATTAACAGGTTTTGAAGATTTCGATAATGAATTTTTGCCAACTAGCCATAAGTCAACTACTAGTAAGTCAGGATTAAAGTTAGAAAAAGATGCGAAATATTCCACTCGATCTAGAAGTAAAGGTAGGTAAATCCCCTACATGTGTGTTACAAGCTTAAAAACTACATTTTTCAGCTTGCGCAAACAAATTTCTTGAAGACATTATGAATAACACAATATCTCCAGCTTTTACCTCAGCGCAATACAGGGAAGAAGTAGAATTGCTTTTTAAAAACATAGAATATACAATATGTGAACCAGGGCCAAACCAAGACCAAACAATTGCCAAAGATGTTCAAGATATAACCGACTTAGATGCAAAATTTACAGCGAACATTCTTTCTGCAATGAACTGGGATGAACAACCATGGCTAAGTGGAAGTAACTTATCCCAGGAGGCAAATCAAAAGTTAGGCAATGTTATAAAGGAAGCTTTGATAAAAAATGCGCAGAAAATTGTTAGTCCCGGAAAGGTAATGAATCAAACGTTGCCGCCAACTCAAGTTGTTTATAATGAACTAGGCGATTTCTACGGGCTGCCCAAAAAAGTTAAGGATCTACTTATGATGTACAGAGGAATTGAACATCTTTATGGTAAATATTGTTTTAAGTTTTGTAGCAAAAATGATTTACATGCTTCCAAAATGATTCGAACCAAATCTCTATTTAGATTGGCAGAATGAATGTTTAAATTTACCAGCAATTAAAGAAAAGAGAAATTTAGTTTATGCTCTACCAACAAGCGGAGGTAAAACATTAGTTGCCGAGATTTTAATTTTACGAGAAATCCTCTGTTGGAAACGAAATGTTATATTTATTTTACCATATGTAGCAATAGTGCAAGAAAAAGTAAGTATAACAAAATTTTCAATATAAAAGATAAAAGGTAACATTTAAAATTTTAGGTGTGGAGTTTATCGCCATTCGCAGTTGCTTTAGATTTCTTAGTGGAAGAGTATGCCGCTGGGAAAGGTAAATTTCCCCCCAGAAAAAGACGGAGAAAGAATTCTGTTTATGTAGCTACCATAGAAAAAGCTCTGGGGCTTGTAAATAGCTTGATAGACACTGGAAGAACTGACGAGTTAGGTTTGGTGGTTGTTGATGAACTGCATTTAATTGGAGATGAAACCAGAGGCGCTGCTTTGGAAGAGTTATTAAGTAAATTACTGTGCATACAAGGTAAAAGTCTCTTTAAAATATCATCTCACATACTGAGTGATACAATATGAAATAGTTAACCTTAGATTTTTTTAAATCGGCTGATTGCTTTGTTATTTCTTAGTTGATGGCACAGTTACACCGTATTACATTGACTGCTCTGGGGCAGAGTAACTGTGTGTGTATCGTTTCTTAACATATAGAGATGAAAGAATATGCTATTAATAAAATTGTAGATACTTACTCTTTTCTTTTTCCAATAGAGAACACTCAAATTATTGGAATGAGCGCCACCATTGGCAATCTAGCTGAAATTTGCAAATTTCTCAATGCGGAAGCCTACACTCAGAATTTTAGACCAGTCGAACTGGTTGAATATGTCAAATGCGGTAATGAATTAGCAAAAATAAATTGGAATGCTAAAGATGAAGACGATTTACTAATTTTTGAGAAGAAATGTACTTTTCCAGTAAGGTCTCCACAATCTTTATCAATATCTTATTACCAAGCTAGGAATTTTTTTTGTAGTATCCCGAAAGATTAAAGAAAATCGACCCTGACTTCTTAGGAGGGCTGGTGATGGAAGTGGTACCCAATGATTCTTGTCTGATATTTTGCTCATCTAAAAAGAATTGTGAGAACGTGGCACATCTTTTGTGTAGAGTTTTACCGGTGTAAGCATTTAGTTGTTTAAATTTCACTTATCGGAATTTTCTATTGCAGCAATTTGAAGGAGATAAAAACAAAGGAGAAAGAAGATTTAAAACTGGTGCTAAAACAGGAGAGTGGTACATTATGCAATATATTGGAGACGTCTCTATTGTTTGGGGTAGCCTATCACCATTCAGGTAATTTGTTTTTATTCTTGCAGCAAAAGCAGCTTTATTTTTTTTTTCCCATGTTCAGGTTTAACAGCTGATGAAAGACGTCTGATTGAAGATGGATTTCGAGCTGGAACCTTAAACGTCATATGCTGCACATCAACATTAGCAGCTGGAGTAAATTTGCCAGCAAAAAGAGTTATTCTACGGCAACCTTACATCGGTTTAAACTTCATTAATCTCTCAAGGTACAAGCAGATGGTCGGAAGGGCCGGTAGAGCCGGGTTAGGTGATAGCGGTGAAAGTATAGCGATATGTACCATGCAAGATCTACCGAAAATCAAGGAATTGCTCCTTTCACCCATGGACGAAGCTGTATCTTCTATGCATCAAAACGAAGCTATCGGATTGAGACAACTATTGTTAAGCTTTATAAGTCTTAATGTAGCAACTACTCGTGTTGAGCTGCATAACATGGCAAAGAAAACGTTGTTGGCAGTGCAAGAATCGCGTGTTGGAATTGATTTGAAAAAGGTAACAGATAAGGCAATCGTGGAGTTATTTAAGCTGGGCGCTTTGAAGATTGAGAATAGTTGTTCTCATGATAGTTCAACTTCTGCTGTTGATGTCTCATTGCAAATTGACTCGGTAAGCATACATATACTAGCGCCCATAAATTTAATCGAGTGATTGTTGGTTAATCAATGTTTTATTGTAAATTTTACAATACTGTTCGTCACAAAAATCCAAATTGTGTCCTTATAAATGCGAGGCATTTTTTCTAATAGTCGCTATCGGTTGCATCCTAGACACTCAGTAAGGCTTTCTGAAGTGTTTTTTTTTTTGTGACGGGGAATCAATCTGGTTTGCGTTGATTTGATTGATTGATTTGAAGTTTATTGCATTTTATGTGACTTGTTTCAACCTGAGTGGTATTGTATTTTCATGTACTTCATAACCTGTTACAGATATCATCCCCTAGCACACCTAACAACGATGAATCAATTCAAAACAAAAAAGCAAAAATGAAGATATCGTTGAATAATCGAAGCAGACTTGTCACTAGCAAATTGGGTTCTGCTGCGATTAAAGGTAAATTGAATTTCAACCTTGTAAGTTTGAATTACTTACAATTATCGTTATTGTAGGTGGTTTAGAATTGGCCAAAGCTCACTTACTTTACGATGATCTTTTGGAAGCGCAAGCAAGTCTTGTCTTGCTAAATTGTTTACATCTTCTATATCTGGTGACACCGTACGAAATGGCTGAACAAGTAAAGCCTTCTAAACCGAGATATTACAGAATAGTAAGTATATTTTATTCTATTGTAGCAACACATTATATTCAATTCTTTTAGTATACGCAGTTGGGTAAAGATGAATTGCAGACAGCAAGAATTTTGGGATTAACAGAATCTACTGCAATTAAATTGCTTAATAATCAACCTATAAAAGTTGGTTTTAATTTTTCTTTTACTTATTCATCCCAGTTTATATTAATTTCCATTTTAGACGGTACCAGATCGTGTACTGAACAGGTTTTATGTCACATTGATGCTATATGATCTTTGGAATGGAGTTAACATCTTTAAAGTAGCCGAAAAATTTGAGGTAACCATCGAAAGCCTTATATGTATGGATTTTCTCCCAATAATTTTTCTCTAGCAACAACGTGGTTTGGTACAAAATCTAATGACTTCGGCATCGGCTTTCGCATCAAATGTAGTCAATTTCTGCTCAGAATTAGAGGAATTTTGGTCATTTGCTTACCTTCTAAGAGGAATGACCGACAGATTACAACATTGCTGTGCTAAGGAACTCTTACCACTGATGGACTTGCCTTCCGTAAAACAAACCAGGGCCAGACAACTATATAACGCAGGTTACAAATCATTGGTGCTTATTGCTAGAGCTGATCCGAATGACTTGATGGACTCTATCGAGTATTTGACACGTCAAGGAGCTAACCAGTTGATTGCTGCTGCTAAGGTAAAGTGAGTGTTTTCGAAAAGTTCTCAAACTAATCTGTATTTTTATAGTTATTGTTGCTGGAAAGAGTTGAGAATCTTAAAGAGGAAGCTGAAGATGTAATGGACGGTGTTGAACCGCAATTACTTAATCAAACTGTGATGAGATAATCTAGTTCAATCATATCATGTTCTTGTTTAGTGCCTTTATTTTAGTGATTTTTATGTATTAGCGTTTATATCTGACTTTTTAAAAATATTGACAACATTGTTTATATTTGATCTTTTACCTATAAATTTTGTTATATGTCAAATAGGACACTAATAGTCATAATTACAGCCCCTGCAATAACCTTCCCTCAAAAAAAAAGAAGCCAAATGCGCATGTAAAATAATTTACTTCTCTAGTACTACTAACAGCAGCATTAATATCATTTACTTTACGTTATATTCTTAGATTTCACATTTTCAATCGTCTGAACCTTACTGGCGAATGTTTCTTTACCAATATGGCCGATACTTTGACCCATCTTTAGCTTTTGTCCACACTTCAATGAAAACTGAAAGTTACTGGGTGCTTCAAAGACTAACACGATTGTAGAGCCCATTCTAAATTCACCAACCGGATCACCCTTCTTCAAAGCTATGTTGCTGCCAATATACTTGTCCTTTTGGTAATGAGCTCGTGGTCGATTCGTTTGTAGCGTTTTATCGAAATATACTCTGATGGTACCGACATTTGTAGCACCTAAAGAATTAAAAAGATATCCAATTTTTAAACAAAGCGAAAGGTACTGATCGGATTTTAAATACCAAAATCGCTAAAAAGTCTCACCTACGGCTGTATAAGAAAAGAAACCATGCTCCCATTCGCCTAAATACACTGCCCTTTCATTAATACAGAATAACCCCGGTAGCCATTGAGCTATACTGGGGCTTACAGAAAGTAACTCTCCGTGAAAGTGTCTTCTGTGCGTGGGACGCCATTCTACGGGTGAGTGAAATCTGTAGAAATATAATAGCAAATCAATCAAAAAAAAATAATATTAAATCTATTAGTTGAGTGTAGGCTTTCACGACCGTAATCCATAGTAGAAATGTCTTTCGGGTGATATCGTGACAATATTAAATCTATTGTTTGCAATTCCCACAGATAGGTGACGCTTTTCCTTGTAAAAAAAAAGCCTTTAGTATTTTGAAAAACGTATCGTTTCTATTCACTGTTAGATATCGCCGTAGCGAATTTTGAAATTCAAAATAGCGTTATCCGAGACCTGTCAAATAAGGATAGCTAATTTTTATTTGCAAGCTTTTATAGCTTTTCAATCAAGTTCGATTCAATAACGATTATATTTTAATAATGGCCACTACTGATAAAGAGAAGACCGTTCAATACGCTAAACTGGCAGAACAAGCCGAACGTTATGAAGATATGGCATTTCACATGAAAACTCTAACTGAATCTGGGGCAGAACTTTCGAATGAGGAAAGAAACCTCTTATCAGTTGCTTATAAGAATTTGGTAAGCACGAAGAGATCTTCATGGAGGATAATCTCTTCGATCGAACAAAAATTGGTAGAATTCGATAACAAGCAACAGATGGCTAAAGAGTATCGCGAAAAAATCGAGAAAGAACTCCACGATATCTGCTATGAGATAATTGGATTGCTTAATAAACATTTAATTCCAAAGGCTAGCAGTGGAGAATCCCAAGTTTTCTATTTTAAGATGAGAGGAGACTACTACAGATACTTAGCCGAAGTTGCGTGTGGTGATGAGAAAAATATGGTTGTTCAGAATTCAAATAAAGCTTATCAAGAGGCTTTCGATGTGGCAAAATCGAAGATGAGTCCTACACATCCTATCCGTTTAGGCTTAGCTCTAAATTTTTCTGTATTTTATTACGAGATCCTTAATGTAGCCGATAAAGCCTGTCAGTTGGCCAGAGAAGCATTTGACGACGCAATAGCCGAATTGGACACCTTAAATGAAGACTCCTACAAAGACAGCACGTTGATCATGCAATTATTACGTGATAACCTAACTTTGTGGACCAGTGACAATCAGGATGATCCTGAAGAACCACAAGATGCCGGTGATAATTAAAAATGAGTTAACGAGTATGTATCGATAAGAAATATATTTTGAACAGATGTACACTTTTTTTAATAAAATAGTTTACTTGGTTTTCTCCGTGTTTCATATGATGTAAACAAGCATACCTGTGATAATCGCCAGGTGCGAGGTAGATAACACATTGATATAATGTGTGATTGTGTTCTAATTTGTGGAGTAAAGATGAACGGTAATCTTGCCTTGATTTCCCATCTTTATTCCAAGTGTTTTCGCCTAAAAAGTTCTCCAAAGAGTAAGTGACTCCTTTCACCTGCAACAAGTGATTCGGATAGAATAGATAAGTATTCGGTCACCGGTCGATGATAAGGACCATTCGTGTCCTCGAAACGGCCGTCCCGGACTAATTATTACATTACTATATAATTAATTAAACTTGTGTGGTGCGGAGGGTGCCGATACTTATGTGTTGTTTAGATAAGTACATTTAGAAAAAAAAAAAAAAATACCTGTTCAACGTGACCTGTATTCACTGTTCCAAAATGTAGAACAGTTCCATCACATGGAGATACAATTGGACTAGATTGATCAACAACTCGTACACCTTCTTTCAAAGGTCTAAAATAAGAAAAAAAAAACAATTTGTTTACGTTAAACTTTAAATTTCTAACAGGATCACCTAGCAAAAAAATCTGATAAATTTTTATATGCTGTTAAATCATTCGTAACTGCTTCTGATAAATTAACACCAAATGTGTTTATGTACATTCCATAAACAAATGGTCTTAGAAATACTGGTAAATTCTTATCTGAAATATAAGAAATTCATTAACAAAAGAACACAAATGAAAATCAGTTAATCTACCTGCAAACCAACCCCACCATCGGCTAACCATTCTCAATGGTAATACGCGATAGCAGTTTATTTCAAATTTATTTGCTATTCGTTCTTTCATATGTTTCCGGTAGCTTCTCCATTGCATTACAGCAACCAAACAAATTCCTATCGGCATAAAGCTTTTTATTGTTGTCTTCCACGTTAACCATTCTAAAATGATAGAAATAATATTGTAAACTTGGCTCACAAAGGGAATTCTATTTACTTTCGTATTTTTTATTTCTCGCAGCAGTAGATTGCTGTAGAACCGTTACTTTTCTGTAATGTGGGGGTTCTAGATGTTCCACCCGTCTTCTAGTGGTTGTCTTTCGAAGAAGAGGTCTTGTAATGCTACAAATCCCGTAAATATCTCGTATTTCCACGCACATGATTTTAAAAAAGAAATTGATTTTCTTTACTTACACTTTAATATTGTGAAGCGTGTATAATGGCATTTTTCGTACTTGTGACGGGTAATAATACACAATTTATAAATTATTTAATTAAGAATGATTAAAGTTACTTAATTTCAATTGCTACAACCAGCAAATTCTTTGTTTTATTTCACTCAGATGGTCATTGACAGGTTATTGAGGGGGTGCTACCAAAATGGAAAAAGTGCTTGGTTTGGAAGAAAATTATATGGAATATTATGTAAGAGATTGGTGAAAATAGGCGATAAATAAATAAATAAATTGATACTATTTATTTCGTATATAAACGTAGTATATCAGCATTGCTATTATTTGTTGAAAGGATGTTGGTACTAACGAAAATTTAATAACATTTTGGCGGGAATAATTTCTTTTAAAAAATCTTCACCAGACCCAATTCTCTTTGCAGGGTAAAGTTAATAAAAAATAATACATAAAATAAAGAATGAAACGTTAAACGATTATATTTAATTTTTAAAAAATGTATATATATACACAGAAATAAAGTTAAAATTTACATTATATATAATTATATTATTTATAATTTACTAGAATCTCCTAAGGGTTCCCCACTTACGAACAGATTTCAATTCAGGTTCTTTTGAACGTCTTCAGAAATGATGCACTCAAAATATTTTATTGCTTCAAATTACGAATTATCTTCCCTGTATTATCGACAAAAAGTCCGAATACACTCTTAGTACAATTGAAGAAAAAAAAAAAAAAAGGCTAATACATCTACATGATAAATTTAATGTGCATATATAGAAAAGAAATATCTAAACAAGAATCACACCAGATACACACAACTATTAACAAATTATTGAATAAAATATAATTAATAATGTGACAATTATATAACAATATTATAAAATTACTGCAATTCGATATTAAAGATCTCCAGAATAGATCCGAACCAACTAATCGTATGCACATACACAAATCAAACGTTTATTAATAATTCTTATTCGCTGTTTAGAATCTACAAGTGTTCGGTTAACAAACTCGAATCTTCATAATATTCTTCAACCATCTACTATGTCTTTGGGCTAATTCGCATTGAACAGGATTCGAATGGGAAATGTTGTTACTTATAAGATCAGTCTCCGTTTTCAATATCAATTTATATAAAAATACTTCTTCTACCATCCTATGACCCGCTTTAAATAATTTAGGGTATTTCTCACCATTTTCTTGCAATTTATCAGTAAACACGCTTGCAGGTAGGCTGATAATATTCATACTTTTATCTAAACCTTCATCGTTAATTTTAACATTTCTTATCCAATCAAGATTGAAAGCTTTATACAATGTTTGCAGTAGAGTATGTACAAGAAAACGACGATGATACCATACAGCTTCGTGGCCAGGATAATGTTTATTTAATTCACAACAGGTATTGAGTAATTCAAACAATAACAAACAGAAGAGGTTGAGGTAATCATCTGGTGATTTCGGGACTATATCTTCAAGCAAAAACGGTAATAGTAAGTCGACGGAATTACTCGTAAAATGTAAATATTTGAAGAGGAATTGTTTATAACATTTAAAATAGTTATCATTCGCTGGCACGCAAGCGTGAACTAACAGCAATAATCGTTGACGATAATGAAAAGCAGAATGTGCAGACACATTAAAAAAAACCCAGTTTAACGACAAATCATACTCTTTCTTAACTATTGTAGATTTTAACGTTAAATCTGATACATTTTCTATCCACCACAATTTATAAGTCCAAGCATGATAATTATTATTTT
This sequence comes from Oryctes borbonicus, assembly GCA_902654985.2. Lineage (NCBI taxonomy): Eukaryota > Metazoa > Arthropoda > Insecta > Coleoptera > Scarabaeidae > Oryctes > Oryctes borbonicus. Next base: position 2,824,806 of record LR736885.1, on the reverse strand, counting down.
CTTTTTGACAAGCCACTTTTGCGATCAACAATTCTTGTACAATTAATCTATGTATCTCGTCTATATTACATGCAGGCACATTTTTTAATATTCTTTTAACGATCCACTTCCGATGTGAAAATGCCTCATTTGATTTACTTTTATATGATAAAACGAGCTTCGTTAATAGTAATTCCTTGTCCATCTTAATTAGATTCGTCTCTATTAGATCTCTGCGCATATTCCAATAAGTTGAGACATCTGGTTGTAAAAGCACACCACCCAAGAGAGACTTATTAATTTTTTTGATATCGAATTGTGATAAGTTCCATTTTAATTTCTTTCTAACGCTCAACAGGTATGAGTGAATATAGGCATATACATGTTTAACGCACCACATTTCTAAACCTAAATTGTGATCTTCGTATAATACAGGAGACCTATTCGTATTATTTTCTAGTACAGGTATTACGTCAAACTGCGTCCTAAAATTAATACTCTCTTAATTTCAATATGTTGAAATGGTAGAAATCAACTTACAGGTTATCATCGTTGTAGATAATAGTTTCTAGCTCCGCCAGTATCTTTTCCGCCAGAGAATTATCTTGCTGCATTTTTGTTCTTAACTTTCAGATTATTCTTCACAGAAGATACGAGAAGAATCTTATCTACGTAAGTTCATTGTGAAATATTCTTTTGCAGTTTGAATTCTGTTTTTTGTTTCGTATCGTTTTTCAAGGTGTAATACTGACTTGCTGAACACAACGAATACAAAATTTATATAGTGTGGGTGGTACGAGTATTAACTTGTGGATAAATTCACTCATATTAATAATGATGGCAAGGACTGTGGCGTAGTATGGTAAACAACACATATGTATCGGCACCCTCCGCACCACACAAGTTTCGAGGACACGAATGGTCCTCATCATCAACCGGTGACCGAACCACACAAGTTTAATTAATTATATAATGATTAATTCGGGACGGCCGTTTCGAGAACCATGAAGTTTGTAACACTTACGTTATAGACTTCATTAAGCGTGTAATTTCACTTTGATTAATACCCTTTAATGATAGCAAGGACTGTGGCGTAGTATGGTAAACAACACATAAGTATCGGCACCCTCCGCACCACACAAGTTTAATTTATTATATAGTAATATAATAAATAGTCCGGGACGGCCGTTTCGAGGACACGAATGGTCCTCATCATCAACCGGTGACCGAATGGTGTGAGAAAAAACTTTTTCTAAAACTCAACATGCATGTACTGTCCCTACTTGTATGTTTAGTTTTAGAAAAAGTTTTTTTCTCACATCATTCAGTCACCGGTTGATGATGAGGACCATTCCTGTCCTCGAAACGGCCGTCCCGGACTAATTATTATATTACTATATAATAAATTAAACTTGTGTGGTGCGGAGGGTGCCGATACTTATGTGTTGTTTATAATACCCTTTATTTATTTTTTTTAATTTATTAAATGTCCAGGAGCACTTCAATATATTTCGATCAGCGAGGTTCTTTTTAAAAGTAAAAAAAAACTAAAATAGAGCATTTTCAATATGTATTAAAATATGATAAGCGTTATAAAAAGTATATAAAATGAAAATATAAACAAGCTATAAATCCATCAACTATTCATTTGAAAGCGGAATAAGTCCACCTGTATATCAACCGATGATTTCTTATGAAACCTGTACGAAGCGGGAAGATCATATCTTAGCTCTGCTATTACTTCTCCATTAACATCTTGCGATTTTGCCACTTTCAACACATGATTCCTAAAATTATTATCAATTATACAACTTATATTAACCATTTTAACTATTACCGAGTCGACGTTTTATGCAAAGAGTAAACAGCATGTTTTGATAATTCAAAAGCAATTTTTAAAAACTGCATGTCAATTCCTTGATTATGTTTCGTTCCGAATGGAGGATTCATAATTACAGTATCGAAAAATTTGTGAAACCTACAAGTTACAAAGAGTTTATTGTTTAACAATCGTCGAAATATAATTTCAACGTTTACCTTGAAGGGATACCCCTTATAACATCACAGCATATCACATCAACATTTGGCAAGCTCTCACCATCGATATTTTGAACGTAAATATCTATTGCGTCGGGATCTATTTCAAAACCAACAATAAATGAGGATTCTAAAGTCGCTGCCCCAATCGTCAA